>JABSNV010000714.1:0-163919 GCA_024085815.1 Flaveria linearis
ACACCAGCCGTGCCATTTCGTTGAATTTGGTGGTGTACTGCTGATGCGTCATCGTCCCGCTGCTTCCAACTGTAGGAACTCCCCTTTCAACTTTATCCATTTCATGGTGAGGACAGAACTCCTCAAACAACCAGCCTTTTCAACTCCGACCATCCCATCCTTCCGATAGCCGGCTACCCTCAACTTAGACTACGTTGTCCCACCACACAAAGCTGAGTCCACGAAGAATGGGCAGCAAACTTTACTTTCTGATCCTCCCGGCATTCGCTGATTTTCAAAACAGCTTCCATCTCTCTCACCCACTGGTGAGCCGCGGCAGCAGTGCCATTACCATCAAAAGTTGGGGGCTTGCATCGCTGAATCCCCATAATTACAGCCTCGTGCCGTCTCCGACGCAGGCTCTTCTTCCTTTTCTTCCTCTCCGTTGTCGAAGAAAACCGTTTCAGTCTCGGGCCGTCTCCCTTCGCCCGAAGGTCCACCCCTTTCCTGTCTCTCCCCCTCTCTGACATCCTTCATCATCTCGGTCACTACAGACGGTAGAATCGTCTGCATGACCTGATGCACTTCCTCAACTACCGCCTCTTTCACCGAGCTCTCAAGTTAGCACTCTCATCACCACCTCCCGGTTGAGGTGTTTCGGGTTCCTCGTGAACACCTGTCCCACTCTAGATCGTGCTCTCGTGACTCGGGGTTCAACACCACGTCCGCCACTACTCCCCCACGTGAAGCCTTAGAAGGTCTACCACCGGCCATTCCCTATCCCACACTAAAAGATTTAAACACTAACACGGTCATTCAAGGGAATAACTCAGTTCATGTCAAGTATAGTAAGTCCCTAATTACAGTGATCAGTTGTGATTAGCCACTTACCTTACTTTTCATACCTCGAGTATTACCTGTCCTGACTATATCAGCATCTAAATCCCCAGTACACATAAACACATAACATGAGCACATGATACCGGTTAACTGTTTGCTTACATAAAAGTTTACATAAAACCTTTACCTGCAGGCACGTAGCTACTAGGACTGGCATCCTTTTCTTTTCGTCCCATTCACAGTTTAAGATTAGGTTTATTTTGAAAAATTTACCCATTTCACTTAAACTTTGGCTCTGATACCAACTTGTAAGGCCCCGTTCTCGGGCACCTCACAGTTGGTCGTTCATCGCACATAAAACATTTTAAAACACATATTTACTTTGCAGCGGAATTTAAAACTTTCATTAATAACTAAAACATGTCATTTTATTTACATTGCAACATTCTTTCCTCTCAAAAACTACGACATGTCAAAATATGGATGCCAGCCTCAAAACGCTCCCAGTAGCTTATGCATCCATGCCTGCAACTCCTCAGCATCAACCAAATACCTGCCAACTATCATGCATACAAAAGTCAGCGACGCTGAGTGAGTTCTAGTTTTTATAATAAAATACTTTACTTTCATTAAACCCGTACTTCACTTTCTTTCAAATCGTACTATACTTTCGTACATGCTCACACATCATACGTACACATAATATCATTATTATTTTTTTCATTTGCGTTCGTTAACTTTCGTTCATTCATCGTACATCTTTGTCATTCATTTCTTATTTAGATCCCGTCAGGCTTTACCCTCTTCATGGCACACAGCCACGATTACTGAGGTCAAATGACAAGGATCCCGTTTCGTTCTTATTATGGTATTTCGTTCGTGAGCATACATCATATATACATACAGATAATAATTATTATTATTATCTTCATCATCGTTCGTTCATTCATTCGTTCGTTAACTTTCATTACGTTCTTTAACCTTTGTTCGGTTCATACTTTCTTTCTTTCATGGTTCTCTTCTTTCATCTAGATCTTGTCTCATGCAATATCCCCGGCTCACGTCTGTGCCGGGATACGCGACAAAGATCCCGTCGAGTCAATCACCTGGATTGAACTCCATCCGAGTCTGTTGCAACACAAAGTTGCTCACCTCACTATCTCGTCTCGTGCAATTCGCACCAGTGGAGTTGTCACTAAGACCAACTCTCCCTGTGTGTGAGAATCTCTGGGGTTTAGCCAAAATCGCACGCAATCTCATGGGTTAGCCAAAATCGCACGCTACATAATCCACAAGAGGTAGGCCATCATCGCACGCTACATAGCACACACAGTAAATACCACATCGCACGTATCGGAGCAGTTACCAAAACTGAACTCCCACTGTGTCTATGTCCCCCTTAAAGGATAGCCAAGATCGCACGCTATAAACATACACACACAGTTGAGCTAACAACTCTCAATGAGTCGTGAACCTCCTTTCCTCCTGCTTGCAAGCCATTCTTACTCTCATTCATCTGGATCCTGTCTCCTGCAATACCGTACTACGCGACAAGGACCTCTTTCGAGTCTATTGCGACACAGAGTCGCTCACCTCATGCACTTGCTTGCAAGCCTTTCATCCGTTCTTATTCCATATGATCGTTCGTTTCGTACTATATTGTATTCGTTCGTTTGTACTTTATCATTATCCTTCCCTTCGTTACATCATACTTTACGTTCATTACTTTATTCATTCATTCATCATATCCCGTAAAGTCATACAATATGTATTATAAAACATAATACGTACGTTTTAAAACTCTTTAACGGAATGTACACATCACTCACACGCATACATTTGTAAACTTCATCATATCATCATGCACACATTAAGCATAGGCCATCACATCCTAACAGAGCCTATCTCTCTATTCTACCACTTAAGACCACTTAGAAAATCCTAAGTCCAACATGGGTGAATAGGACTTTTCAGGAATCTTTCTAATACTGCCCGGGTGATCCAATCATCCTTCCAACGCCAACCAAACATAGAACTAACATACTAAGGCACCTAAACCTACTAAATATCAACACTATCCCGTAGATAAATTCTAATACATACATGCACAGAATATCATCATACAATAGGCTGGCACTCACGGTTTCACTTGAAAACATTTTCTAGGTATGCATAATAGCCCCAAACCCTTTAAAATCAGTAAAAGAGGGGTTCTAGTAACTCACCTGTACTTGATGAGTAGCTTCTCAATCAAGCTTTAAAAGAGAGGGTTGCACTACCCCACCTGCAGATAAGTTAACACTCAAAGGAGTTAATTTCTGCCTAATTTCGCTGCTAAGTTCGCTGCTAGTTTCGCTAAGTAACTAGCAGTTTCGCTGCTATATTCACCAGCAGTTTCGCTGGAAAATCTGCAGTTTCGCTGCTAAATTCGCTGGCAGTTCGCTAGCAGTTTCGCTAGTTTTGCTGCCAGTTTCGCCCAACTTTCGTTGGATAGCATTGTCAGCGAACTTATCCACGAAACTGTAGTTTCGCCCCAGCGAAACTGTAGTTTCGCTGGATCTTCTCTTAGTTTCGCTGGAAGAATCTATAAATTCGCTGGATGAGTCCTTAAATTCGCAGAACGATCTGAAAATTACGAATCAGCCCATTTTAACCCCAAAACTCAATCTTTTACACCCAAAACCTTGGGTTATCATCCAGGAAGCTATATCTAAGCTTTTTACATGTTTTCTTACATAAAAACGTGAGTTTTTGGGCGATTCTTACCACTTTCAAAAACCCCAAAACTAAAATCCGGGTTTTTCACCAAAACGAACAATCAAACGATGTTTCTTACCTGAATTCTCGTTGTTTGGAAGCCCACGAACACAAATCTTCGATCTCTTGACCAACCGAGCCTCGATCCGACACTTTCTCTCTCTACACTCTCTCTCTAGAAACTGGGTGTTGAGTGCAAATGAGAGTTGCTCAGCTGATCCGTCTATATATACATCGGGCGTTCCCGGACCTTAAACCCGTCAAGCTCATGACTCGAAGGTTACCCGGTCTAACACCAATAACCATCCTATTTTTATTAAATGGTCTCGTCTAAGCCCATTATTATTATTTGACTTGCTTAGCCATTTTCCGGGTGTTACATTAGTTTTGGAGGGTGTTTTGAAGACGTGAGAATCAAAATGGCATAGTATGACAGGTTGTTACGGGTAGCAAATACAATCCATGCGAGAACTATTATTGTTTAATTTTTGTATAACTAGTTATGTTCTCATGTAGTTTATTAAGCTTTCACGAATATTTTGATGCACAAATTGATAATGGCATAATTACGACTGAAATAAAAAGAAATCTTATCTTCTTGGTTGTCTTACCTTAATTTGACTTCTTTTAATCAATCTCACATTAAGTTCCATGTCTGACGTCTGATTACTTTCATTCCATAACTGTTATTTGATTCTCTCTTCTTATTGAGAGACTACAAGTGGTTTTTGATCGTTTACGACTCCTATCCATGGTCTAGTACTTAATAAAAAATTTCGTGGATCGAGATTCATCATTTGAATTGAATTAATAGATTTGTAAGCAAAAGTATTTGATGAGTTTTGGAGTGTTATGGATGCATTTTATGGACGAATGGATCGATTTTAAAGGTGATTTGTTTATTTTCATGTTCATTTTTTTTATATTTGAAAGTAGATACTATGTTCCCTTTGTGGTTGTTTAGATTGATTTCTTGATCATTATAATCGAATTTGATTAGATTAGTTTAGGAGGGTATTTAGAAGACTTGAAAATCAAAATGGCATAGTATCAAAGGTTGTTATGGGTAGCAAATCCTATCCATGCAAGAACTATTATTGTTTAATTTTTTGTATAACTAGTTCCGTTCTCATGTATTTTATTAAGCTTTCATGAAAATTTTGATGCACGAATCTATAATCGACCAATTACATAAGAAATCTTATCTTCATGATCGTGTTACCTTGATTTGACTTCTTTTAAATAAATCTACATTAAGTTTCATGTTTGACATGTGATTACTTTCATTCCGTAACTATAATTTGATTCTTGCTTCTTACTGAGTGAATACTAGTGGTTTTTTTATCCTTTACAACTCGTATCCATGGTCTAGTGCTTAATAAAGGATTTCATAGATCGAGATTCATCATTTGGCTTGAATATAGTAGATTTGTAAGCAAAAGTGTTTGAAAATGGTTGTGGAGTGTTAAAAGGTGATTTGTTTATTTTCATGTTCTTTTTTGTTTTATATTTGAAAGTAGATACTATGTTCCCTTTCTGGTTGTTTAGTTTGATTTCAGGATCATTATAATCAATTTTGATTAGATTAGTTTAGGAAGATGTTTAGAAGGCTTGAGAATCAAAATGGCATAGTATGAAAGGTTGTTACGGGTAACAAATACTATCCATTCAAGAATTATTATTGTTTAATGTTTTTATATAACTAGTTCTGTTCTCATGTATTTTGTTAAGGTTTCATGAATATTTTGATGCATAAATCGATAATGCCCTAATTACGACTGAAATAAACAGAAATCTTATCTTCTTGGTCGTGTTACCTTAATTGACTTCTTTTAAATCAATCTCACATTAAGTTTCATGTTTGACGTGTGATTACTTTCATTCCATAACTGTTATTTGATTCTCCCTTCTTATTGAGAAAATACAAGTGGTTTTTTGATCCTTTACAACTCCTATCCATGGTCTAGTGCTTAATAAAGGATTTCGTGGATCGAGATTCATCATTTGGATTGAATTTAATATGTAACAACCGACCTCTAAGTCATAATTCTAACCCTTGACCTCCTGCATCACTATCCATGCAACTTATATTAATGTTAATATCATTATTATTATTAGCATTTGCATTATTTTGTTATTACTATTATTGTCATTTTTGTTATTTCATTTTTTTGTGTGATGATTTAGCTAAATCTAGCCTTAGCATAGGATAACTTAGTGTTTCAGGAAAAAACTCAATTAGCACCCTAATAGTTCTAGAACTTAATTGAAACAATTAAAAATATGTGCATACACACATAATTCATGGTCAAGGCATGCATATACATGCACAATGCCTAATAACTAACTAGAATTTACCTTCTAAAATACTACACTACACTACAAAACTACACCACTTATTAACCATTTTACAATCAAATTTAAAACAAAAACCCTCCACTACAAGACAACTTCGGCCGCCCCCCCCTCTCCACCTATCCTCTCCTCTCTTCTCCACTAGACACCACCACTTCAGTCCTCCACTCCCCCTTACATGCAAATCCCATTTCAAACTACACACACATAACCTCACACACTCTTCTCTCCCTATCGGTTTCTCTCCAACATAAACACACACACATTCCATCACCATTCCAGCCAAGTTCGAAGAAAAACAACAATCTAGCATCATCCAAGCTTCAAACAAGCAAGCAAAATGGCATTTTGTGAGCTTTAGTGCACAACTCTAGCTAGAACGAACTTCAACAGCCCTTACTCGAGAATCTCCAGATAATTTTTTCCCTCTACACTCTCTAAATCGTGAACCACACAAAGAGTAAGGTTCATCTCACCCGAAACAAGCTATGTCATGTGTTATTCTTTCTTTAATCTACCAAAAACCTTACTTTCTTTGATCTAACAGAAACTTGCAGCTACAACCTTGTTCTTGAGATGCTTTTAACATCCTTTAAGGTATCTTATTCGTTATGCTGGTTATCCTATGGGTGAAACACGAGCTACACCAAGAAAACCCTCTTTTTGGTGACTTTTGCATCATCTAACCCTTATGCCTTATAACTCCGAACCAAAGCTTGTAACATGCTAATAAATGGATTATAAAACTATTAATAACCTGTTTTGAAAGTGTCTAAATGGTTTGGTATGTTTAAGCACGATCCGTAAGGTTTTACACATGTGTAATGGGTTTAAATGGTGAAAACATACAACTACAAGCTTATTTCATTGTTGCATGTTAAATTCCTATATTAGGGCTATTTTCAGTAAATTTTGGGTGTTATTAGGTTTATGAGGTGATGTTAATGGCTGAAAATAATAAAAGTATGGATTGTAGACATTTTGAGCTCATTCGGGACCCGAAAGGTGGTAAAACGATCATAAAAGTAGGAGAAATTAGAGTGTAACCATATTGAAAAGATTACAGCATCCAAAAGGTTTAAAAAAGTTATATAGATCGGATTTGTTGATTAAATGGTCAAAGAACAATATAAATGGAATTTTAACCTAAAACGGGTCTTAACCGGGTGATTTTTGGAAGAAAATCTTGGAAATAAGTAATAAACCTAAAATCTATGGAAAATATATTATTTAAGTAAGTTGAGACCTCTAAGACTTGAAATTGGTGAAAAATTGGTTAAACACGTTTTTGAACGGCAGGTTTCGGGTAAAAACGCGTTTTAACGGGTTAAACTCAAAAATGGGACTTTCAATTAAAAGAGCTTAAAAACACATTATAGTAAGATTATAAAACTTGTTAAAAGTCCTTAAAACAATATTTAAAGTTTTAAGACCTAAAACTGTAAGATTTAATATCTAACTGTTAAAAAACCTTTGGTTTTACAGTAACCGGTAGCTTAAAACATATTTTTCCGACTCAAATCTAAATTCTAAAAAATTTGGGAATTTAACTTATTAATAATGTAATATTTAACTCAAAAGTCTGATTATTAAAATATGTGATCTTATGTGATTTATTATAATGAATTGTATGTATTTTAAAAAAAGTAAAAGGTAAATATAAAAATATATAAAAATTATCCTAGTGACACAAATACCACCCAATTACCCCATATTATACAACAATAAAAAAAATCAACCTAACCCCCACCCCAAAACCGTCCCCTTACCCCCCCCCCCTCTTCTGTCTTCCCCAAGCAACCTCAAAAGAGGTGAACATTTCTTGTTTGACTTAAAGGGTGTAGTCATGTCATTTTTGGGTGACAAGTTTTGCACTTGTTTAAAGCACCATGTTTCCCTTCCAAGAATAGCCACCTCCATCTTTCATTCACTTGACCATAGGTTTCTAGCAATACACCAAGCAAGGTGGACCCAAAACATGATTTCCTCCTTATAAATAAAGGTGTATAATACACCACCACCACCACCCCAACACCTCTTCTCCTCCTCTCCCTCTCTAAATTTCGTCCAAGGCTTCCCTACCACCACTTCATTTGATTTTGAACTTATTTTCTACAAATCTTGGGTGTTCAAGTGCTTTGGTTGAAGATCAAGTGAGTTTTGAAGCTCCCAAGCATCCTATAACATCTTCTTCACTTTTCTTATTGGGTTTTCTTGGTTCAAAGGATCAAGCCTTCCTTTCCTTGCATTTCAAGACTACCATCTCTTCTCCTTGCTTGTTTAAGGTTAGCACCTTGTTTCTAATCTTCCATACATCACCATGATGTGTTCATGTTCACTAACTCATCCCAAAAGTGCTCTAACAAAGTTTAAAAAGTAACAAAACATGTAAAACACTTTCTGGCAGATTCATGTTCTGTGTTTTCAAGACCATAACTCGACCTAAACATGGTCAAATGAACCGTTCCATGAGCCTAACATTAACTTTAGGATGTCTAGTTTCTAACCCATCCAACCTTGAAATTTATAGATGAGTATAACCCTTCCAAAACGTACAAACAAATTAAAGTGCTGAACCTGAATTTTTGACAGAATAAATAGGGCAGAAAGAATGAGTCATAAGTTATGCTTAAAGTAATAAAATGAAGATTTTCTTTCTGTGGTAACTTAGCTTAAGGTGTTAGGTTTAAAAGTAATATAGCTCTACTTGTGAATGTAAGTTTTGACCCCTCAAAAAGGTAAATTCCATAGACATATACAGAAAAGTGCTGCACTGACATCTGTTGCTTCATGAACCATTTAGAGGCACTTAAACTTAGTTGTAGGATACAAGCTATACCATTTTGGAATTCTAAGACATAGACCTAGATATGATAAAAGTATCAGATTTTATAAAATTCTTTGTATCATGAAAAGGAGATGACAACCAGACCCAAGAAATTCCCTTAATGCTGTCAAATACCTATATTAGATAAAAGTAAACTTTTAGAGATATTGGTAAAAAAAGGAAACCCATACACATGGAAAGTATAATACCATTATACTTAATATAAAACACCTTCAATACATTATGTATCTTTAGGAAAATAAAGATGAAGACAAGAATCTAAATAAAACATTTACGACTCGACATGGCTAATTAGTCAAGTGATATTTTCAAAACTAACTTTGTGGATGAGTTATGCATGACCATCTAGGGTTAGTAATCATGACCTCATGAATATATTGTGATTTTGTTTAGGAGATTCCTAGACCAATCATACATACAAACTATTGCTAGTATTCACGCGTGCAATTGAGGTGAGTTTCACGGCCCCATTTTTACTCATTTTCCTTTTTGGGGGATTACATGCAAATTACAAATTTTCTTGGACACATTTACTTGTAAATGATTTCACATATTATATAAGTTGTTTACTTACCATGTGAAGTCCCCTGTTATCGAACCGTTAGTTTATTTCCCAAAGCGAGGTAATCATGGATAGTACTATTGGGTTTGACTACCCCCGCCCGGTTATTACCCTAACCTTGACTGGAGGTCTAAACGGGTGCATTATTAGCCTGTTCACACCCATGCTCATGGTAGGCATGGGTAGGGGCAATGTATTTCAGTTACAGTCTAGCTTCGGTTGCGGTGCTTATATAATTTGTAGCATTGTGTGTACAACAATCAAATCATAGAAAGTATTGTGGTCCTTTACGCTATTTACTATTACCTAAAACCTGTGAACTCACCAACATTATGTTGACATTTTTCATGCATGTTTTCTTAGGTAATTGAAAGATGCAACAAGTTAAGCTAGCATGGATCATTTCATATTTAGGGCCATTCATGCTGTTTGAGACATTCATTTTCATATATGTCATGTTTTGAAAACAATGTACCTTATTACTATTGCTTCCGCAAACTTAACTCTGAACAATGATGTACCTTAAACTTATTTTGAGACGTATGTTTTACAAAACCATGTAGTGGTCGATCAGTGACTATGAAACCATGACGTTCGCGCCCCGCGGGAAACCGCCGTGGTTTGGGGGTGTGACACACATCCTCTTGATTGTTCAAAATTTGACTTCGACTTGACTTTCCTTTTGTGAACATCAACTTGCTTTGGTTTTCAGTCCGACTATAATCTTCCCTAATCCATTCTGCATATTCTTTGATTCAACTTACAACATCATCATAAGAAATGGTTTTTAAGTTCACAAGTTGTTCTATTGAAGCACCATGTGAATAAAACGTCTAAGTAACCCGCTAAAAAGCTTTTTAACAAGGTTTCCTCAATCGTGGTTCCAAGAGATGTCGCTTTCGCTATTATAGAGGATATCTTGCTAGCAAACTCATGAACAGAGCTCGTTTCCTTCATCTTAAGGTTTTTGAATTCCGATATTAAAGTTTGAAGTCGTACCTGCCTAAGTCGTTTAGCACCTGAGCATCTTGATACTTTTAGATCTCCTTAGCAGTCTCATAGCGCCCTACTTGCAGAGCCTACTCTTTAGGAATAGATTGGAACAATAATGAGATGGCCATTTTGTTTATCTTGGCTTCAACGTTAGTTCCTGGCTCTATAGTCTCCTATACACCATGAGCATTATAAATCACCTTGATTCTCATGGCCCAAATTGTGTAGTTTGTTATTGTTAACATGGGGCATTGCAACGATGTTGGGGATGTTTCCTTCATGATCGTAATTCCACGATTTGCTACTTCGTCACCCATCACTTTGCGTTGGTTCCTTCTACAGTACGTGACGATTGAACTTGAACTTTTATCCAGTCCTTGATCATGGCTAAATCTCCTTAGATCTTCAGTGCTTGATCAAGTGAGTATGTTTCATGAGTTATTAGGTTGCTTAACGAGCTTCTGATACCAATTCAAGGACAAAATCTATATCAAAGAAAACAAGATCTGGAATAACTCCTTAAAATTTTATTAGCAACCAAGAAAATCACTCAAACTTGATTTACAATCATTTTCCATAACTCGATATTTATAGCTAGCCTATCATATCTTTTAATAACAAAATAATACTATTAACTGGGGTTCTATTCAAATTTAATGTATTCCTTTCATTCAAATCATCCTTATCATCGACTTGCAAAAGAAGAGAATTCATTTTCCAACATTTATAATAATACACCTGTTACGATATGAAAGTGCACATCATAAGAATTTAGCGGTCTTGTTCAAATGCTTTAATAGCAAAGTGGGCCACCATTTTCTTTTATACGGCACTTTTTGCACCATGCAAAAAACCACATGTTCATTGACCTTCACGCATTAGAAATATGGCTCAAATTGTTAAAGGATATATCATTAAAGTTCTCAAAATACGACTTAATAAAATGTCATTTTTCTAATTAATTTGATTTCAACAAAATGTCACTAATTTATTTCGTAATTTTTCATGAAATCCATAGTTCCCAAAAAAAATTAGGACTTAAGTAAACATGCTTTTTGAACCGTTCATATCATGGATAAACATGCTAAATAACATGTAAATATATTACTGATATTTTTAAGTTGTTTGATTACTTCCTGTGAGACTCAAATTGACACCTTGCAAATCCTCTCAGACTTGTGTGCCAATAGTTTCCTTGAGACTCAAAGTTTCAAGTTAGTGTTTTTAGTCCTTTAAGTCTCGTAGCCTCACTTATACACGTTAAACCTCCTTTTAGAATTAAACCCTTTATTCCACATAACATTTATGCGTTTAATTCCAAATTACATAGGATATATAAAACCACAAATCATATACATGTACGCTTTCTATACTCACAAGGAGCGGGTCTTGAAACAATTGGTAAGGTTGCTGTTTTGTGACCTTGAGATCATGGATTCTAGTCGTACAAAACATGCTCTTGCACAAAAGTACGGGGTAAAGTTGTGTACATTTGATTGTTTTACGATCTCGCCCCTCTCCGGACCCTGCCGTAAAGCAAAGATAAGTAAAGCAATATGTAAATCCTTTATATACTCACAAGCATTTCAAGTACTTATCTTTGGTCTTTGATGTCCCTATTTGAAATTATTTTCCTTCTTGTAATTGACTTTCTAAAAAGGAAAACTTTTGTTAATGTCTCATATAATTAGACAATTTGCATAATTTGTCAAACTTTTGGTCAATTTTACTATTTTATTTCCCGTACATGTTTTACTTGTTTTTGTGTATATGTCGGGACTCATTTAATCCTTAGCTAATACATATAGTAACATATCAACCCTTATGTTTTTATTTCAACCTGTCGACTCATTTGGATCTAACATTTTCATAGTCTCCCTTAATTGACACCTAATTGTTTCTTAAACACTTTAATCATATTAGAACGAATCTAAGTTATCTTTTAAAATTACTTTTGATTAGTTTAATTGATTAATTCTTCATTTGGTACTTTAAATCTTCTCTTGACACACTGTAACCTCACTATTGACCTAAATCCATTCTCATATTACCTTTGGCTATGATGACATCAACTTATGTTAGTTAATCATCATTATATTCACCAACCCCCATTCTAGATTAAAGTTTCCTCAAAATTCCATTAGGAATATTAAAGACTCATTTCCTCATTTTAACTAGGTGTTCAAGAATTGAGGATTATAATAATTTCTAAATATGAATGATGATGTATCTAGGGTATTAGTCATTAATGTAAGTCCTAATATTTTCTAGGAATCATCATAACTCACATTTAAGGTTCTTAACCTATAATTGAAAATTAAACTTACCAAAGGTTTGTTTTAGATTCAATTCACCAAGGAGTGTTTAAAGTAATAAAATTAAGTTGATTTCAAGCTTCAATATCACTTTCATGTTTCTCTGGATTTTTCCTTTGCTTATAAGTAGCTTTTACCATTACTAGCCAGATTTTAGTTGGTTTCACAATGACCAAAACTAATCCCTCAACTATTACTAAATGTTGAAAACATCTTAAAGTCAATATTTATACAAACAATGCTATAGTTAGGTTTTTTTTTTGCCTTAAATCGTACCTTATTGTTTTAAAATCTAACTTATTTATAATATTCACATAAAATGATTAAGAAATTATAATAATAAAAATCGAGACTTCAAATAAAGCTTTCGGGATATGATGTTATAGTCAAGGACCATGCATCCTTACAATTAACTCTACTACTTTTTCAACTTTTTTTATTTGTATACACATATAATTATATCTTATGTTATATATATTTGATATAATATATTTTATTTAATTCTTTTTATTATATGCATACATATTAATAGTATCTAATAAAAGAAGGTTTATTTTGCCACTTGTCACTCTCTTGACCCACCTTTTTATCACATGTGATTATTCTAGACATATTCGCATCATTTTTTCCTCCAAAATGGTATGATAATAATTTAAACACTAAAACTAATTTATAGCATCTATAAAAAAGGTTTTTTTGTCACTTGTCACTCTCTTGATCCACCTTTTTATCACATGTCATTATTCTAGACACATTCGCATCATTTTTTTCTTCCAAATGGTATTATAATAATTTAAACACTAAAACTAATTTATCTCTCTTATTAAAGATCAATTTTATTAATTGTAATATTTATCTCTCTCGTCTAATTTTTATAAAATCAATGTATCTTTTTCAAAACTATATTTTTATTAAGAAATAAAAAATCACATCTTTTTAATAAAATAAAACTAATAATAAACTTTTTTATATATATGAATTTTTAAAATCACTAAACCTTTTATAAACAAAATATTTTAAATTGGGCCTTTTTAAAAATTATAAAAAGATGAAGTTTTCTAAAACAAGTTTATTAAAACAACCAGAATAATTACCGACCAGAGTTTTTAATAAACAAGATTTTTATAAAAAATAATTTTTTATAGAAGAATCTTAAAACAAATATTTAATAATAAAATATTTAGATAAAGAGTTAACAAATAATATAATTGTTTTATATTCTTGAACTATTACGTATATATAATTAATATCTTAAATTAAAATACTGTACTGTAAATTTTTATTTTTATTGTTAACTATAATTCATTTAACAAATGAGTTTCTAGCCTATCTATTTATATATGTATCTGTCTATCTATCTATCTATATAAAGAAAAAATAAGATAAGACGTTACACAGTCGTAAGCCTAATCATACTAACTTTCTTATTTCTTTATTATTAAAACTAACATTGAATACTAATAATATTATTCATACCATTTTCAAATGAAAAAATATATAATTTACTACATTGAAAATTTATTTATTTTAAATAAAAAACACTCTTTTTAAAACAAAAAAGCAACAAACTTTTAAAAAAATCATTTTACTTAAAACAAAATATTTAAAAGTTATTTTTTATAAAACAAAAGTTTAAGAAAATATATTATTGTTTATTTACTTAAAGTAGCTATTTATATATAATTATAATCATATTTTATTTTGTATCATGGTTTTATAATTCATAATTTTTGTTTTCTAATTATTTAATAATTTATTTATTCAACCCGTATAATACACGGGGTACTAACCTAGTAGTAATATACATTATATGATTATATTAGATAAAAGTTATTATAGTTGCATAAATAATTTGACTGGTTATGTTCACAAGCCTAATCAAACATCATATAAAGTTTGAGCCCTAGGTCGTTTATTAAATAATTTTTAATTAAGGTTTAAAGCTTAGTTTAATTCCAAACTTTTATAAAACCAAACTCAAATAGCTATAAATTAATGACTCGGTTTATGTTTCTATTTTACATTAACTCAAGAATATAATAAAGAAACTTAAATGTTTTCTCACTCTTCTTTTCTGTTTTATAAAGTTTCTTTTAGTTTTATTTATAACTGAACGATGTATTAATTCACCTTTACATGTAAACCCATTATGTTTATGTTTAACTATTCTATTGACCTAAAGATATGCAGTTTTATAATTATTAAGTTATTATGGTTAACAAATTTTATAAAAAATTATGAATTATACAAACGAATTTTATAATAACCACCATCATATCTAACATTTGACGGGATTCCGTACTCAAGTAAAGAATATGATCGGATGAATCAAGGTCCGTTAGTAATCCTTTAACCGTTCAAAATAATAATAATATAAATCTAACGGTCATCGTAACTCAAGTCAACCATTCTACACATGTACATTCTAAGTTTGAATGCTTGACATGACTTATAGCAAAGAATAATCAGCCATAACAAATCAAATATTAAAGAAATAATCAAAATTACATCTAACATATTATAAAATATTTCCGAAATAATAAATCAATATATTTTTGTAATAATATCAATTAAGTACATTTATGCTCATTAAAACAATAAAAGTAACATATTCACAATGATCATACCCTCCACTATATTGGAAACACTCATAATTACACCCAACTACCAATCCTTTTCATAATACTGAAATCTGAGCTCTCAACTCTTTATAGTTTATTCTCCCCCTCCTTCACTTCTCACTTTGACAACTTCCATTCCATTTTTATTATTCCTAACATTCTCCTCCACCACCAAACACCACCAATCACCACCATGCAACACTCTTCCTCCGCCGCCACCGCCACCTCAACCTCCGTCAACGGCTTCTACAACTACCTCACCCAAGGCCTCGATGACCTCTATCGCACTTTCCACTCTCATAACTTTATGTCTATTCAGTTCCTTCAACATGTCTTGTCATCACTTCAATCTTTTCATTCTCAACTGACACTTGTTGTACAAAAACTACAATTGCCCGTTGGCGAAAAATGGCTAGATGAGTACATGGATGAAGCACCCGTCTTTGGGAAGTCTGTCACGTCCTAAAGACGGGTGCTTCCAACATGGAAAACTACTACACCGCTGGAGCCAATATCTCGTCTTCCCTCCAAAATCACCACTTTCTACACCATCAATCTTTGCGCCAAGTAAGTTTTTAATGACCATGACATATGTATGTCACACATAGTTTATGCACTAGAAAAATTAAATTCAAAATTTTAATTTTATTGTTTTTTCTAAATTTATTTCAGGTTCTTAGAGCTATCAATATTTGTCATAGGGAGAGAGTTGGATTGGAGGAAGTAACCGAAGCTTGATCGAAACAAGAATTCACCCATTACTAATGAAGTTCAACACGAGTGTATCCATTGAATCGAAGCTTAAAGGATTCAATGGCTTTAGAGGAGTTCTTTACGCGTTAAAGAACATGAATTCATTGCTATTGATGATCTTACTGAGTGGCCTAGTGTACTGCACTTCTGAAACAAGCTTTTCCTCTAGCCAAAGCAATACAAACGCGTACAACGAAGGGGATGTGGCTTTCGGGTCGGGTTTCATGGTCTCAGCTGCACGATTACACGAACGAATTAAGGAGAGCGAAGACGGCAGTTGGGTATTTTGCTATACGAGTTTCGGATGACTCGAAACACCATGGATGAACTTAAAACAAAAGTTGAAAGGTTGGAAGTGGAATTTGATGTAAGTGAGAGGGTTGAAATGTTAAAAAACTGTTTTGGGGTGTTGAAATGTGGAGTTGAGAATGTGATTGTGCAGCTTGATGACTTCTTTGATGAGATTGTTGAAAGTAGAAAGAAGCTCTTGGACTTATGCACTCAAATGTAGGAAATTTATCATATTCATCCTTTTCAACACTTTAAAACCAACAAAATGGTCTTTTTATGTGTGCATTTGGTTTTTGTTTTACGCGTTTATTGAACCGTTAGACGCATACATCTATACCGAAAACGAAAGGGAGAGAAAACAAAAGAGATAGAGAATAATAATAACAAGAAATGAACATGGGTAGGGTTTGTAGTGAGTGTCGATTATCAGTAGTTATTGTTGTGTATTGTATTGTATTGTGTTATTAATATAAACGTTTCATGATGCAAAATGAATGTTTGTGTTACAAACTATGGTTTGATATGATATATAACTATTTTTTAAGTAAGTGAAATGATGGTGGTCATAAGTAATGATTAATTTTGAAAATCAGAAATAATTAAAAGTAAAAAATGGAAAGGGAATATGATTCCTTCATTGAATAATTACTAAAACAAGATAAGAAAACAAGAAGAATATTATAAATGACAGTAGTAGCTTCGACACAAAGCAGATATATTTTCCATTTATTTTGAAAGATAATAATATTCTTCATGGGGTCCAAACAATATTAAGATAAAATAATAAAAAGAAAATATAGAAGATTCTAAAAGATAGAGATTGATGGGTAGTAAATAGATAGGATATAAGTTAATGAGTCGAGATGAGTTGGGTTATCGTGAGCAATATATATATTTTGTCTAATATCATAACTTATTTTGTACGATTAAAGGCAACTCATATACCTATCTAACACATTTTTAATTCTATACTATAAGGGTACTCTTGGTATCATCGGATACCCAATTTGGCTTCATCGGGTCCATCGGCAACAAGGCCACCAACTCATCGGATTCCCCCATTTGTTTCCCATTTCGGTTTGTAGAACCCGAGCTTCATTTTGCAAATGTGACCCTTAACGGTCACATGACCATTTAAAAAATAATAATATTCTTTTTCTTAAACCTGCTATATAGGGAGAGGATATGCTACAAAGGCTATATTTCCTAAAAGGACGAGAAGTAATTCTGGCCATTGGATCAACTCATTAAAATAGATCAATGGTTCAAAAAAACGCGGTGGCAAAAATGTAAATAAGTGGAAAACTGCTAACAGGCGGAGGGGCAAAAAAGTAATTTGACACAATGGTTGTTTGACACAATAGTTGTTTGACACAATGGTTGTTTGACACAATGGTTGTTTGACACAATAGTTGTTTGACACAATGGTTGTTTGACACAATAGTTGTTTGACACAATGGTTATTTGACACAATGGTTGTTTGACACAATGGTTGTTTGACACAATAGTTGTTTGACACAATGGTTGTTTGAAACAATGGTAATTTAACACAATCGTAGTTTGACACAATGGTAGTTTGACACAATGATAATTTGAAACAATAGTAATTTGGTATGTTGGCATGTTATTATATTTTGCTATTTGTTGGCATGTTAATATTTGTTGTTATATGTTGCTTTACATTACACAATAGTATTTTGGTAACTTGTTTATCGTCAAAATCAAACGTAAACAAAACTCTTCAAACATGACACAATGAGTATTATGACACAATGAATATAATAACACAATGAATATAATGACACAATGAGTATATGACACAATAAATCTTATGACACAATGAATCCTATTCTTGAATAGGCATAGAATCAACTGTTGAGCTGTCTGAAACTTGTTTATCCTTAATGCTTTGAAGATATAAACTACAACTGCGTATAACGTGACCAGGTTGTTTGCAAAACCCACAATTTCTCAACTTTTTTCCTGCTTGTTCGATGGCTAACTCACGAGCTGACTTCATTCTTTTCGGCCTACCTTTTGTCTTTTGCTTAACAGGTACACTGAATTTTACTTCATTTTCGTTCGCTCCCTCCAGGTAACTCTGCAAAAACACAATTCGTCTTTGTTCGTAACCAATTAATTAACAATAATTGTTCTATTCTGACACAATAACAATACAAAAGACACAATGAATCTCCAATCATGACACAATGAACCTCTACAAACGACACATTACAAGCAGCTTTTATGACACAATGAACCTTCATAAAAGACACATTATAAGCAGCTTTCATGACACAATGAATCCCCAAAACATGACACAATGCACCTTCACAAAGAGATGACACAAAGATAGATTTTGACACAATCATGCTTGCTTGACACAATGAACCTCTAAACCTGACACAATCATGCTTGCTTGACACAATGAACTTCTAAACCTCTAAACCTGACATAATGAACCTCTAAACCTAACACAATCAGTTTGATAATGTCCAGAGTAATCTAACAATATAGACACAATGACGATACAAAAGACACAATGATGATACCTATGACACAATGATGATACCTATGACATAATGATGATGTCAATCAATAACAAAATTCACAGAAATCATACAGTATAGACACAACGATAATCAAAACGACAAAATTACGGTGCGAAAATTAACATACTATTTCAATTACAGTATATAACCGTCCTCACACGTACCAAACTGATCATCTCTCGTCGACATCGCTGAACTAATTGATGTAAAGCAATCTTCAACGATTGAAATTGAAAATTCGATTGTTTGAATCTTCAACGATTGATCAATTGAAAATTTCAACGATTCGATTGTTTGAATCTTCAACGATAAATTGTAAGTTCTGTTGAAAACCTCAATCGTACAGAAACAGTCGATATATGGCACACCTTCATCTTAATAAATTACACTTCCTAAAATACCCCTCCTTCTATTTTTAAAAATATGCCACATGTCACTCCCTGATTGCTTCTCACACTTTTTACATAATATTAACTTTGTATTTGAACCGGATTTATATACTATATATACTACCATTTGATACATATTTTACACCAAAATTTAACATATATTTCCTTCAAAAAGTGGAGAAGCGATAGCTTCTAGCTAGTTTAGTGGATAAGATGGCTGCGCTCCAGCTCACTCAAGAAAGGGACGGCTCAAAAAATCAAAAGTTGGTTCTAGCAAGAAAGTGTCAAGAGGCATTTCAAGCGTAATCCCGAGGCAACAACCGATACAACCCCAATTTCAATATCCTCAATATTGCCCGCAATTTCAAGGACCAAACATGCATGTTAAAGTTGCACCCAGTCACTTTGTTTATCCAAGAGAATATAACATTTTCGTATCCCATCCTGCAATGAAGAATACAAACCTCAACTTATGATAATAAAGCTGATGAAACACCATTTGAGGTTAAGATTAAAAAAGGTGAAGAAGATGAAGACTCGAGAAGAAAGAAAGGTTCAAATCTTGTGCGGCCCTGATGGTTTGGACAAGTAAACAAGAAATTGCTTTGTGTAAGGATTGGGTTCGTATTTTTACCGACCTTATACCTGGCAATCAAAAAAAAAACCCTAAGGGTTTTGGGGTCGATTGCTTGATCACTACAAGCATCAAATTGGTGGAAGCAATTAAAGCCCTCACTAATGATCTTCAAAATGACAAATTTAAATCTAGAAGATGAATTGATTAACGGATTGTACATTCAAGTAATATGACAAATTTTAAGTTTTAATTTTGAAAATTAGTTTATATTTATATGTTTTAGTTTTTTTAAAAAAAAACTACATATGAACGCCAACAAGCTAATGGATGCTCTTATAATGATGTGATGAAGGAGTTGAAAGATTAACAAAAAAATAGGAGGTGAAAGGTTTTACCTACATAGATTCATGGGAATTGGTTTAGTGGTATGACAAATGGGCATCTGTCTCATTGATGGGTGAAGAGTTTTCTAATCAATCCGGAACAAAAAAAAGTCATTGCATTCCCGCAACTACACAAGTTCTAATGATGCATTTAGTAGCCAAATCCTTGATCTTAACAAAGACTTAACACCTACTAAGTCGACATGAAAAGGAAAGAAATATGTTAGTCATCAAGCAAAAATGATTTGGCTAGCGTCGTTGCTCAGTACACATCATTTTAGGAGGAGCTTTAAACACAAATGGAGGACACGAGAAAATAAAGGTTGAAAAGATTATGAGTTTTGTGGATAAGTAAATGGAGGCTATAGGGAGCAGCGTATAGATCGAGATTTGAAAATATTTACCATATGACTACGTGACCGGACCGATGTTGCAAATATTTCTTCAACGAAAATGACATAGTGAACTGATGGGAATAGCACTGCGACTTCTAGTTTGATTTTTTTTTTTTCATTTTAATTAATGAAATGTTATTTTTGTGTGTTTAAATATATTAATTAGTTAAATTAAAGAATTAAAAATAATAATTAGACTAGTTGGGTTATGTCCCTACCGATTTATATACGTGAATTTGGGTAAAAGTGATGTAACAACCAATTATTTACTGATTTAGAACATTCACGTCCTACTTTTTTTTCTTATTCATATAATTTAACCAAACTAACATTTATTTCTTAAAAGCATATTATCATAATCGCTCACGTCTCATTCCTTATATCATGTTTGCATTCAATTAAAAATATTTTTTTAAAATATAATTTATGTTTCTTCCACTTATAATCACTTTAGAAAAATAATGAGTAATATATAAAAATAAATAGTGAGTTCTTAAATATATGGAATGGGAAGTGTGTCCCTAACTTGATCCATATTTTAGGGATGGAGATTGAGTGACAATTCAGATGATTTTCTTAAATTGTCCTTAAATTACAAAGATGAGATATGAATAAGAATTAGGTTGTGAATGCTTTTAGGTTGCGCTTGATATGCATGAATTCAAATGATTTTATAGAATTAAAATCTGAATTCCACTATTCATTATGTTTGGTTGGTAGGGATTATTGGAATTGAAATTTGAAATCCATACTTAACGTATTTGGTTGCAAAGAAATTAGAATTAATTCTTTCAAATTCCTTCAAATGAAAGATTTCACAATCCTTCCAAATTTTGAAAGATTTAAAATTCCACCGACCCTTTGCCCCTCCCACCGACCACCACCTACCACCCCCGCCCACCGCCAACCGCCAATACCAACGACCCTTGCTGACGCCGTCAACCTCCGACCACCAACCACCGCCGCCACTGATCTTCGTGTGTCAACCGCCGCCACCAGCTTCCATCCACTACCGCCCCCGACCTTTGACCGCCGCCATTTGCCGATCGCCTCTGATCATTATCTGCCTCCAATCACCATCTGCCGCCACCATCCACGACCTTTGATCGCCGCCACCATCCACGACCTTTGATCGCCGCCCCCGACCTTTGACCGTCGATCGCCGCCGACCGCCGCCTCCGACCACCGAACTCCGCCACCTACTGCCGCCTGTCACCCTCCCCCCGACAAACCAGACCCGCTGACAGTCGATCGTGTTGTCATCGTTTTCAATAATCAACAGTCACCGCTGACCGCACCTGCCGCCGTCAAATGACCCTCCCCAACGACCGCGCCCACGACCGGCCACCCGGGTGTCATCACCGAACCACGTCGGTTTTAGAGCACTCAACGACGACTGTCGGTTTTCAACGGCGGGTGTGATCTATTGGTAGCAGTTACGATATCGGTGGGGTATGGTCGGTTGTTGGTGGCGAGTGCAGTCGTTGGCCGTGGTTGATTGTCGGTGGTGAGGGCAACGCGCGGTCGGTGGTATGTGACGACGGTAATGAGTCGGAGGTGGTGGTGGTTTGCAATGATTGATAAATTCCAATTTCTTTATTAGTGTTTGTTACTAAAATACATTTGGAATTTAAATTCCTTTAATAGATATCAGTTACATTGAACTTTAAATCATTTAAAAAATATTGAATTTCAAATATCATTTCTTTTTATTTCAGTTCTAACATATTCCTCAAACCAAACGCCTCCTTAGTTTGAGTAGTTTGGATTGTTTAACAAGTGCATCTAGTACCCCTAACCAACTCGAATGATTTCGCTAAAACCGGGAGTCGAACCCTTTTAGCTCCAAATAAAATTGTTATTGGATCCAATCCCTCTCCTAATTTCACAGCTTAGAGCATTCACATCCCATTCCTTATCTTTATCCATATAATTACACTAAAAATCACTACTTCTTCTCTCTCCTTTCAATTAAATAATATATTTTTATACTTTTCATTACCTTTTCTCTCTCCTTCACTCACAACCACTTTCAAAAATATTAAAAAATTTATAAGGATTGTACAGTGATTCTTCAAATATACCAATCCACAATAACATTTTCTCTCTCCTTCACTCACAACCACTCAAATCATTCCATATAATATACCAAACACACTCACATAAATATAAGGCATGGGTTGTGAATGCTCTTATTGGTTATACTTTTGACAATTGTCATTCGTTATTAAATGTCTTTAATCATCATAATGACACGTAAAGTACATTATTATATTAGATCAAGTAGACTTTAAAACAGGTATATGAATACTTATGTTTGAAACATTTATCTACCTTAGTTTATATAATTTGTAGTCTTTCATGCTGATTCCGATCTAATTTATATATTTAAATTAATCCATAATTATTTTTTTACTTGTTTAAAGATTCCTTTAAGCTACACTTTACAGAAATGTATTCCCTGTCATCAAGAATATGTCACTTTCTAAAATGAGATTTATTCTACATATTATTTACAACACTTCATATGATCTCAATTTTAGTTTGTCGAAAATTATCCTTTGTATTTAAATACTAATTAAAAAGTAAATCTAAGATTGAGTATGTACAAAAATAAAGTAATTTCTTCTTCGAATGAGAATCGATATTAATGCAACATAAAAAGTAACGTTATCTTTATGGAAAGGGAAAGATTATAATACTATGAATGTACTTGCATCATAAGGGAAGTAATTATTTCACTTGTGAAACAATCATGAAAAACCAACAACACTTTAAGCTTAATTCCATAAAATCTTTCTGCTTTTTTTCACACAGTCTTTATTTAATTTTTTTTAACATCGGTGTCTATTCAAAACATTTACGGTTTACCCGATAATGAACTCCGGTTTTCTAAAACCTTTTTGATAATTTACCACTAGGCCAACATTATATAAACAAATTGTCTAATTGCTTTCACATTCTTCTTTTTGTTAAATTTATTATGGATCACTAACATTGAACAAAACAAAAATATTGCTAGTTTCTCACAAGGCCTTTGGTTATGGTAGAGTGTTTAAATATGTATACCTTTAGTCTAGTGGTATTATGGTATGTGGTAAAAGTTACTCTTCAAGTGTTGAGAGTTTTACTCTTATTATAAACACTCTTGTAAATTTTACAATAAGTTTAAAGAGTGTGTAAGTTAGCCGTTTTAAAAAAGGTTGTTACATATACATAGTCACACAGGTGATAGATTAAATCGAAGATTTTTTATCTAAAAAGTATAAATAGCATTATGATATCAAATGTGACAGTCACTTGAGGATATTTGCTTTCATAGGGTTATAATTCGTTTCTAGTAGTAACTTATGGAATTTGTTAAATTTAACACTGAGTTTCATAAATAATTAAAACTAGTAATTTAACCTCAGCTCGCACGATAAAATTCAACCATCGTGGTACAATAGAAATTATGTATATGCATAAACAACTTAGGGGTGTTCATCAATATCTACATGAACGAAAAAAACATGATAAAAAATTGTTGCATTTTTTTCAATAAAAGTTTCTAAGCCGGATATAGAATATGTATCTTGTAAACCTTAGAAGCATTAACATGACTAGGTAAGGTACCATGATTTTTATGTTTTATAAGAATAACTTAACTTTCTAACTATTAAGTCAAAAAATGAAAATTTTAAAAGTATTAATTTTTATGGTTTAAGGTATTAAGTTCTAAGAATAAGTAATTAATCAACAGGGTTAAATGGGGTATGACCGTAAGAAGGGAAAAGAGTGGGTGTCATGGGAATCGAACTTTGTATCTCCTCTAGCACAAGGGAAGTGTTTGATATGGTTTGTTAATATGAGGGATAATCGACCTAATTTGTGTGTTTTTTTTACCATTTTATGATTGTAAATGTTATAAAAATATGGTTAAACCCCCGTTCCGTGGAAAGGACAAAACAATATATAAAAAAGGAATTTTAAAAAAGTAATAAAAGATTTGTCATCACGCGTATAACAAAAAGATAAACAACAGGTTATGAACGTAGATATAAACAGGTACTCATACGTTCATACAACCAAAAGATAAAAATTAACCCCGGCACACGGTAGGGCTCGTAATTATTTGTGTACTTATAGTCGTAAACCACAGTTGTATATTTACAACAATAGGTGTGAAAATTTGTAACGCAGGGGGACCGAACCGGATTGATGGGGTACCCTAACAAGCGTCTTACAATTGAGCTAGCGGGCTCTTTGAGTTGTAATGTCCACCACTTATTCTTTTAAACACAAAGAAAACAGAATAGAACAAAAACAAAAACTAAACGACCTAATCAAATCATGTCACGTGATACCATTGTCGAAACCAACCAATCATGAATTAGAACTATTTACATCAATCGATAACGTATGATATAAATTACCTAATATTAATTTAGCAAGTGTGATTTGACATGATGAATAGTTATACAGTGTCTTCCCCTTCTTCTTCCCCTTCTTCTTCAAGGGCTCCGCTCACCACACTCCAACACCACAGTGCCTTCCCCTTCTTCTTCCATTAACACCACTGATATCACCATCATCACCTGCAAGCAGCTCCACCACCACCCTCCTCCGCCACCGGAGCCCTCGGCGGAGCCACCGCACCACCGCCCCTTATGGCAGATCGTCACCGTAGCCGCCCGATGGTGTACACAACGTCGTGCGATTCACCACCATCACCATCATCGCATCATCACCACCTCCGCATTATCACCATCATCGCAACATCACCACTACCTTCACCATCGCACCATCATCATCATCTCGCCAAATCCCCTTCATATTCCGCTGTTAACCCTAAAAATTTTAAAAACCCCAAATTGGTGGCTGCGTTGGTGGAGGCCGAGGTCGGCGGTGGTGGCTATGTTGCTTGACGCGGAGGTTGGTCGTGGTGGTTGTGTTATTGGAGGCGGTGGTGGCTGTGTTGCTGGAGGCGGAGGTCGGCGGTGGATGCGTTGGTGGAGGGCGAGGTCGGCGGTGGCATGGCTACAATCCGATCATCTTCTCAACACTCACACCATTCCCTCACTATCGATCAGGTACTCATCAATTCACCATCTCCTAATCTGTTACCACTTCACAATTTACAGGATTTGATGATATGTTCTTTTATATGTATTGCACATGCTTCTGTATTTTAGTTTTATTTTAATTATTTTAAAAGTATGTTATGGACATATGGCTATGTGAAGCATGTGAATGATGGTTTATGAAATTGCTTCTTTTCTGTAATGTTTTTATCAAGTCTCAATGGTTACATGATAACGGATGATTTGATGTACAAACTGTTAGTAAGGACGATGCATATGATGAATAATTGAGGGTAAATAACATAATTAGGAATATGCGTGACATGTAGTTGAACTTGCTAGTTTTGTAGAGCGGAGATTCGAGCATTAAGAGGGCAAAACAAGAATCCGATAGTCAGCCTGGGAGTGCTAGAGCTCCTAAGCTGACTTCAACCACATCCAATGCTGCTGCTAAACTTGGAAAGTATGACTTCAACAATCTGCCTAAAGAAATGCATGGAATGAAAATTAAGGAAGATCCTAATTAGCAGATTTAGAACATCATATTTGTTGCTAAAATGTGAGTTAACTGCTGCTGTCTTTTCATATATTTGAGGTCGGTGATTGCACCCAAGTTGCATTTGAAGTCTTATATTTCTGCATTACTGTTATTGCATTTGAAGTCTTATATTGCAATCTCTGCTAATGCAACTTGTAAAATTGCTGAGGTGAATTCATTTTCATTTGAAGTCTTATATTACTGAGGTGTATACATCATATTTCTGTTTTCATATGTTGTGTTTTCATTTGAAGTCTTATATTTCTGTATTACTGTTACTGATACCTGGAATTGTTAGTTGGGGGAAAGAAGGACACTATGCAACTTGTAAAATTGCTGAGGTGAATTCATTTTCATTTGAAGTCTTATATTTTCACGTGTATTTGTTGTTGAAATGCTTATGGTTAGGTTTTTGTGCAATGATTTTGTGATTTAGGGTTAGTGTTGAGGAACTTTTGTGATGTTATTACTTATTAGTTATGAAGCAAGTCAAGGGATTATATTTTATGAAGTTTGATTAAGCATTTTTACATAAGTTTATGACAGTGTCTAAGCAATTTCCTATGGAACAATGGAAGTACTAATGTTTTTTGAACATGTTGGTCAGTTTGACCAGCATATACAAGCCAACTTTGTGAGTTAGTTAATCTTTTTTATGAATTTTGAATGATATCCAAGAACTGGCAGAATGTTTTGTTGTTGTTGATTATATGATTTGAAGTCAATTCTTTCTATTTGATTAATAATTCTAACTGTCCCGTCTTTCTGTTATTGGTCTACCCATATGGCTCAAGACTTGGGGTAGAGGAGCTACAACACGAACTTATGTTTACTGTGGTTTCATGAAAACAATGTAGCTGATATTAATGGTACTTTGGTTGACACTAAAGTTTATATTAGAAAATTTGTTTTTTGACATAGAAGCTAAAATGGTGATTACGACTGTCATTAGACTTGTGTATTTCAATTTATAAAAACTTAGTTTTTTACTTCAGTCTGCTGATTATGTTGGTGCCTTTATTCCTCCTTTTTGATGCATTTTATGTTGGGTATATGAAGTGGGTCTTATCATTTATGAGAGATTGATGATTGATGTATTTTTCTTAAATTGGTTTGTTTTTATATTTGAAATTTGAACCGGAGATTTATATTATTCAATATGTTAGAAGTGGCAAATGGGTTGATCTGTAATCTGTACGATGTTTTTTTTAACAAGTTTAAGTTAGAAGATCTAACTAAAAAGGAAACTCACCAATTGGCAAAACAGGTTGTAAGTCGGTTTGAAGTCTTAAATCACTTAATAAAGCAATTAACATAATTCTTATAATAATGTTATAGGGGACTGCCATGACTCATCTGGAGTCAAAGATAGGTGTGTTACTGGAGCAATTTACAACTACACGGAGCAACTTGTCACTGGCTATAATGCCTCAAATTCAGTTGTGAAGTGTAAGAACCAACTGTCAGTTTCTTTTATACTATTTGGAAATTTGGAACTCATAATTTTTTTAATTACAGACAACCTAACTGAAGCACTTATGTTCCTGTCTCATTATATTGGTGATGTGCATCAGGTTAGTTTGTGCTGCTTGGCTGCAGTTTTGAAGTCTTGAAATTATATTATTTTAGTTTTATGATTGGGTTTCATTATTTAAGTGGTGGGATTTACTATTGATGGTATCTAAATCCTCCTCGGGTCCCAAAGCAGATGTATCAACTTCCTTTCTTGGATGCCCAAGAATATATTAAACATTAGTAAACATTCCAAGATATCGATAGGATGGGATTCAGTTACCGACGGAAATTTAATTAGATTATTTATGAACGGGTGGATTCTGATTACGTTTTTTCTTTAACCAATCAAAAGGGTAAAAGAAACAAATAGGTCGAGCAAGTTGTAAGTCCGCAAAATGTATTTTTAATACATACCTCTTATATTGCTTTATTAAAATAGTTATTTGTTATGTAACAATATAGTTCTTGTAAGTATATATAACACATTAACTATATCTTAAAACACATAAAACGTGTTTTGGTCCATTACGATCCTTTCCCAACCTTCTAATTTCCTACCTCTAGCTTTGGTCCACATGGTCCCTCTATTTTCTTTTTTGACAGGTATTGTTAGATATTTAACCAACAATCAAACACTTCCATTGAAAGCATTGTATTGTTTGGGGTCCGAGGGAGGAGTAATTTATTACAATATGCTTATTAATGATTTGTTTTTTTCATTTACAGCCTCTGCATGTTAGCTTTACTTCTGATGAAGGTGGAAATACAATAACTTGCCGCTTTGTCACGTCGGCGCCGTCGCCGATGGGTGCTTTGATTGGGTCTCTTGGTGCCAGAAATATCAGGCCATCGGCCTTATGTTTACGGCTACATCGCGGCGGTGATTGGGGCTTATGGTATGAACCCTAAGTTGTTGATCTGATGAATGTGTAGGTTTGCTATGAAACCCTACATCGTTCGACATTGGATTCCCATGGCTTATGTTTTTTGGCTATGATGACTGTGATATGGAACGTTGCTTGGCGTGGCATGAACGAGGATGGCGAGTGACATGTTTTTCACTTGCAACCCGTGTTGCAGCCACATCGGTTACTAATAAGATCTGAGCCACATTGTGTATGTTTATTATGATTTTTCTCTTTGTATTAGTCATTACTGTTCACCTGGGTTCAATTTCTTTACGTTTGATTGTTTATCTTCCTTTGTTCTATCATGTGTGTGAGCATTCTTGGTTTTGATGGCGATAATAATGGTATTCATTTGAGGTTGTTGCTTTTGGTTGTTGCATGGCTATGATGATACATGAAAACTGGTACCGGTTGCATTGGCTTGGCAACTATTTCCAATGTGCAGCTACAACCTGCTATTAGTTCTGAGCCACACGTTGAACATTCTAATTTTATACACCACTTTGCGGCGTTCCCAAGACGCGCAACGCGCGTCTGGATCATAACAGTAGTGTAATAAGAAATGATGGTAAGTTATTGTTTCTCATACACTATGTTCGTATATGGTTCTTTGTTCCCAATCCCAATACTTCCATCGCATCACAATCTTCCACCAAAATATGTTTTGATTCCCGCTAGTATCTTAAATGCTACCGTATTTATCAATTTAATATAACGGAAACAATGAAAACTTATAATATTTTAAGGTCCTAATGGGGACACCGCAGGGGTTTTTTGGGGTAGGCCGGGCCAAACGGTCACGGTTAGGGCTTGCGGTCACGTTTTGATGCCTAACCGTGACCGCAAGGTCTTGCGGTCACGGTATCTGTGACCGCAGGGGTTTTGGGGGTAGGCCGGGCCAAACGGTCAGGTTAGGGCTTGCGGTCACGTTTTGATGCCTAACCGTGACCGCAAGGTCTTGCGGTCACGGTTTCTGTGTCTGTCTTCCGACACCCCGTGACAACAAAAACAACAAATGGCCTGGAAAAGTTGAAAAACCGGTCACCAAACCGTCACGATTTGGCCTAACCATGACCTCTAGGGTACGAGGTTCAGTTTAAGGTACGAGGTAGACCGTGATGTTGACTAAAGGGCCGGGATTCGCGCCACGAACCGTCACGTGGAGGCAAAACCGTGACGGTTTGTACACCAGATTTTCACCTTAAATACCTTTCAGCTTTCAACACTCGCCATTTAATCCACCACTTGAAAATTTTCATCATAAGCTATTGAGCTTTCATTCATCCAACCCCTCGATATTTTTCAGCCTTCGTCATTCCAAAAACACGTTAATTCGAAAACAATGTCGGGTTCGGGAGATCATTATCAAAAGCCGAAGCTTCCAGATTTGAATGAGGTGCCACATATCGAAGATTCGAACAAGGTTGAACTAGTATACGTTTTATTATAACTTATATTTCAAATACATACCATTATCTTTTTTAGGAATATTACGTATACGGGAGTCACTCTCCGTGGGGGGAGGAGGAAACCAACCCGTCGAACACATTTGCTCAAGAGACGTACAACTCTTTATTTGGACCGACAGGTTACGGTGAAGGGGACAGATATCCCCCTTGCAATTCTTACGGGCATGCCCCGAACACGTACCACTCACAAACAGAGCTGGATTACGGACATCCCCCGTACCAGTCAGAACTAGAAATTACATATATGTCGGATACTTTTAATGGGAATGACACAGATGAGAGAGACGGTTCGGTTCACCTCAAAGAAACCATGAGGACACCGCGGAGCATGATGGGGATAAGGATCGGATAAAAAAGGCTACGGTTTCTTATAAAACCGATAAAGTACGAAGAGTTTTATTCTTTTGTTTATTTTATTTTTTTTATTTGTTTTATATATTGTTTTTTATGTATAGCTTTATCATTTTTTCAGTATTTTGATTCTCGTGAGGACTTGAAGAAGTGGGCTAAAATGAGAGGACGCGAGCATGGGTGCGTCATTGTGGTGGGTCAGTCACACAAAAAGGATGTGGAACTATTATGCAATCGTAGTGGTGAACTTAAATTCACTGGAACAAGTAGACGTACTGGGAGCATAAAGAAAGGATGTCCCTTAAAACTCATAGGGAAGTACGTAGGAAAAAGTGACAGTTGGATGTTAGAGGTGAGAAACGAGACGCACAACCACGATCCTGTTGTGTACGAGGAGGGCCACGCGCATCTTAGGAAGATGACCGCCGAAGAAATTGATCTTGTCGAGAAGTTACACAGACAGCACGTGCGGCCACGACAATCTGACGTCCAAGTTTAGGGCTGAGGGGAAAAGGCATGACACCAATGCAGGAACTTGAAAACCTGCTACAATCTAAAGAGTTCGTGTATGAAACACGAACGAATGCAACTACTAAGGCCGTGGAAGATGTTTTCTTTTGTCATCCTACTTTGTATAAAATGTGGTGCGCATTCCTGCACGTGATGTTGATAGACACGACGTACAAGACCAACATGTACAACATTCCGTTTGTTCAGGTTATTGGCGTTACGTCGACGTCGAAGTCGTTTTGTATTGCGCATGCATTTATATCGAGGGAACGGCAGGACAACTTCATATGGGTACTGGAGCGGATCAGAGATATGCTCGATGGGTGTGTGGAGCCCCGCGTTATTGTCACAGACAGGGACCTGGCCCTGATGAGCGCGTGTGACACAGTGTTCCCGAGTGCTACTAAAAACCTATGCAGGTGGCACGTTAGGGAGAATATCAAAAGACGGTGGAATATCCTTTTCAAAACCGACATGTGGAAGGATTTTTCATACTGGTGGAAGACCTTGTGTTCGTCTCCCACAGAGGCATTGTACGATTACAATTGCAGGAAGATGGAAGAAAAGTTAAATGAAGATGGTAAACGTGGTAAGAATTTCATAGTTATTTTACTCTAATAATTTATTTGTTCATTTTATAAAATTTGTTATTTCTTTCAGAGGTATGGGAATATATTTGGAATAATTGGTTGGTGTCATACAAAGAGAAAATTGTTACTTGTTGGATGTACGACCGCCTTAACTTTGGTGAATTTACAACTAATAGGGTTTAGGGCCAACATGCCAACTTCAAGAGTTACCTCACAGGGACCAATAATACGTTGCACACACTTGTCGGATATGTTTGTGACCTCGTGCGCGGCCAGGAGATTGAAATTTGTAAAACATTCGAGGTGTCCCGTGTGAAAATTAAAAAAGACCATCGACTGTCATTGTTTATAAAATTACATTATAAAGTATCCGTTTTTTTGCCTTAGCCTCCTTGAATCAGAGTTGACGAAAATGAAAATGATTCAGGAGTCTGGGGTTCATGTGGACACCAGTTGTTCACGTCCATGGGCTTGCCATGTGCTTGTCGTTTGGAGATATACATCCGAGAAGGTTATATTTTTCTTAATACATTATTTTATTGTTGTCACACGATTGCATATTTTTAACTAATAATTTAACCTTTAAATCCAGTCACAAGTATTCCACTCGATGCGGTAGATCCACACTGGAGGAAGCTTGATTTCGAGCCAGCGTACGTCGCGCCGCCTGAACCCGACTACGATGTGAAATTTGATGACTTAAAACAAAAGGTTATGTCGTCTCCCAATCCTCAAGTAAAGAAAAAATTGTTTAACAAAGTATTTGACTCTTTGTTTAAGAGCAAGTCAACACTTAAAGTACTTGAGGTGCGTCATGACCGACGTGGTCGTCCAAATATTAAGGAGCAACAAAGAAGAGCGGACTCCAATGCATCATAGTATGAGGCTACTAGACACAGCTCCTATACTTCCTCACAACAAACTATGCCTGACCCGGCGAGGCATAGCTCATATACCCCTCAGTTTAAAATGCCCAACGACCGTTCTAATCAGGCAAAGGCTGCTTCAAATGTACCGATTACGGGAGCTGCCCTAGGGTTTCCTTTAATATTGAAACCAAAGGACGTGATAAAAGTTATGAAGTTTAAGGATCAGCTGCCCCAGTGGATTCACCGGTACGTTTCGACTATAAAAGATGTGCGGCCTGATGGTAACTGTGGTTTTCGGGCGATCGCGGTGGCTTTAGGGAAAAATCAAAATGAATGGGAATGGGTTAGGCGTTAAATGTTGTCGGAGATGGACAGAAACATGTGGTATTGGCGGAGCAATTTGAACTGCGAGATGCCTGACTATTATGATTCTGTTCGTAATAGCTTAAATTGGTTTGGCACGACTCAACCCGCACCCGATACCCATTGGCTAACTTTTCCGGCCCATGGACTCGTAATTGCGGAAACATTCAGTTGTATTGTGCATCTTATTTCTTCATTTGGCAGCCAGACATGGTTCCCGCTGACAACCACCCCAGAGCCATTATTCACCTATCCAGTTGTCGCACTTGCTCATATTAACCAAGATCACTTTCTTTGCATAGAATTGGAAGGGGATTACCCAATGCCCAGTGTGAGCTATCATTGGCCGAGATTTACATATCAACAAATACTAGAATGGCAAAATATGTATGAGGATCGTATAAATAATTACGTTAGAATAACGGATCGTCAAAGAGGCACCAATGCCTCCTGTAAGTTATCATTCTCCGATACTTTATCATATTAATGAAGATCCCTTTATTTGATGATGATGATGATGATGATGATGATGATGATGATGATGATTTGATGATGATGATGTGATAAAAAATAATAGTAATAATAGAAATAATAATAATAATGATGATAATAATAATATAATAATAGAAATAATAATAATAATAATAATAATAGAAGAAATAATAATAGTAATGATTTTAAGTTAATAATAATAATAATAGTATTATTTTGTGTATCCAGAAACTACAAAATAAACTCTAATAATATAACAATAATGATAAATAATAATAATAATAATAAACAATAATAATAATAATAATAATAATAATAATAATAATATTATTATATATTAATATAATAGTAATAATAATAAAACACTAAATCAAATAGGAGGATAAACTGTCACGGTTTGACCAAACCGTGACGTTTAGGGTTTGGCAACGGTCACGGTTAGGTCTAACCGTGACCTCTTTTCGGGCGCATGGCACTTGTTCGGGCGCATGACACTTGTAAAAGGTCACGGTTAGGGCTTGGCAAAAGGTCACGGTTAGGGCAAACCGTGACCGTTTGCCTAATTTTTTAAAATTTTACTAATTAAATAATTTTATAAAAAATACCTCCTTGAACGGTGGTAGTGGGTTTCGAGCCCACACCACTCCCCTGTTGCCCTACCGTCTTAACCGGTCAGGACGGGAGTGGTTCGCTGAAAGGTATAGAAAACATTTAAAATAATCTGGACCAAGGTCACGGTTTAGGCAAATCGTGATCGCTTTCTCACATGTGGCGTTGTGGAATGAAGCTGTCACAGTTTGTTGACACAAAGTGTGAGGTGGTGACCTTCCCGTCACATCTTGTTGACAAAAGAGGTCACGGTATGGTCTAACCGTGACCGTTTGTGGTACCCTAATCCCACACATTAACCGTTTATAATCATTTATGTAAATCGAATCGGATATTTTTTTCATGAACATGCACACACATCAACATATATATAAAATAAGAACAAATACACTTCGTAAACGTACATACAAACATGCGTACGTGAACAAACCGTGACGTTTTAATGATATCCTAAACAATCTTATCGGGACATATCAACATATATACACCAATATTTTGTAAACCAATGTTCAAACATACATAATAAATTCTAATAATAATAACAATAATGATGAATAATAATAATAATAACAATAATAATAACAATATACTCTAATATAAATAAAAAGTTTAATAGTAATAATTTTAAAGTTGATAATAATAATAATAATAATAGTAGTATTATTTTGTATATCCAGAAACTACAAAATAAACTCTAATAATAATAACAATAAAGATAAATAATAATAATAATAATAATAATAATATACTCTAATATAAATAAAAAATTTAATAGTAATAATTTTAAAGTTAATAATAATAATAGTAATAGTATTATTTTGTGTATCCAAAAAATAAAAGATTACGGTTAATAATAATAATAATAATAATAATAATAATAATATTATAATAATAATATAATAATAATAATAATAATAATAATAATAATAACAATAATAATAATAATAATAATAATAATAATAATAATAATAATACAAAAAAAGCAAGAGGTCACGTGGAGACTAAACCGTGACCTCTTGAGATACTTTTTGAATCTGATTTCCCCTCGATTAGTGCACTGCCCCTCGAGCACCGTGTGTGTAAGAGGTCACGTGGAGGGTAAACCGTGACCTCCTATCTGTAAGAGGTCACGTGGAGGCCAAACCGTGACCTCGTGGTTACTGGTTTCATCTTCAACCGTTCGCACACCCCCATTTCACCACACATTCACAACAACCACAACCATTTCACCCACCATAATCAAAAACGTTTCACCACCACCGCCTACAAACCGTCACCGCGAGCCCTCCCCGTGACACCACCTTCCACCACCACCACCACCGCCGCTCACCATCTTCCCCACCACCGCCGCTCATCCACCATCTTCCACCACCACCGCCGCTCACCACCACCGCCGCTCACCCCCACTGCCGCTCACCACCACCGCCGCTCACCACCACCACCGCTCACACACCATCTACGCAACACTACCGCCGCTGCACCACGATCTGCGCCCCACCGCCGCCGCCGCACCACCGCCGCTGCACCACAGCCGCTGCAACACCGCCGTCGCACCACCGCCGCCGCTATATTATCGTTTTCGGTACGTAATTTACAACTTTAAACCATAGAGGTAAACATAGATTTGATAGATTTTCCCAAATAGATTTGATAGGTTTTCCCAAATAGATTTGATAGGTTTTCCCAATAGATTTGATAGGTTTCCCCTTATAAATTTGATAGATTTTCCCGTATGTGTAGCGTAGTTGTCGACGGTTATTATTATTATTAGAAATAATAATAAATAATTAATAATAATAGTAATAATAATAATAATAATAATACTAATAATAATAATAATAATATAGTAATAATAATAATAGTAAATAATAAAATAGTTATAATAGTAATAGTAATAATAGAAATAATAATAATAGAAATAGTAAATAATAATAATAATAATAATATAATAGTTATAATAGTAATAGTAATAATAAAATAATAATAATAATAATAGTTAAATAATAATAATAATAATAATAATATAGTTATAATAGTAATAGTAGTAGTATAATAATAATAATTGTTGGGTTTTGTAGATGTTTATCAAAGACATATTAACCATTTAACATGTAAAACGCAGCAGAGTTTATGTTAAAAACGTGGGTTTATGTATCATATACATATGTTTAATCAAACCCAAAACAAGGATCACATTATATGTAAGAACATACTATCATAACATGTATATTCATCAACCACATGTACTACCTTTAGAAAACGTGGAGATGGAGGTTAGATGATGATGCTTGAATGTCTAAACTTCAAGGTAGAAGTTCTCAAGAGATGATACCCCAAGCTTGTACAAACACCCTCTTTGCTAGGACTTGCAACACCAACTTGAAAACCCTCTTGAAAGTCGATTTTTCCAGCCAAGAAGAACTAGTTTCAAGGCTGAAAACTTGTATTTTCAGCTCTAGAACTCGATTTCTAGAGAGAGAAATGAGAGAGTTCTATTGCTTTGTGTTGTGTAAGGGAAGTGTGTGTTGGTAGAAGAGAGTTGTGTTCTCAAGAATGCATGCACCAACAACTAATAAAATGAGCTTCAAGACCCAAGGGGGCGGCCGAAGTTGGGGACCCACACAAGTGGGTTTCCCTCTCAAATCTTATTTTATAAAAGTATAACCCCTTATATTTTATAAATACAATACACATTTGTTTGATATTACTTAACCAACTTAAGTAATAAAACAAGCAATTCCCATGAACAAATATCCATATAATTTTGTTCATTCACAAAAGCAATGATTTAGAAAACCCGGTTTCTATATGATGCTAAATATTTATTTGTGTGATCTTATCAATAAATAAATATTTATCGGTGTTTGTTTGGCTTGTTATTGGGTATGACCCGACTTGGATCATATCACACTAGCCACATCAATTTAATATGTATCTTGGGCAGATCAAATCCTTCAATAATATAATATAATAATAATAATAATAATAATAATAATAATAAATAATAATAATAATAATAATAATAGTTATAATAGTAATAGTAATAATAGAAATAATAATAATAGAAATAGTAAATAATAATAATAATAATAGTTATAATAGTAATAGTAATAATAAATAATAATAATGATAATAGTAATAATAATAATAATAGTAATAATAATAATACTAATAATAATAATAGTAATAGTAATAATAATAATACTAATAGTAGTAATAATAATAATAATAATAATAATAATAATAATAATAATAATAGTATAATAATAATAGTAATAATAATTATAGTAATAGTAATAATAATACCAATAATATAATAATAATAATTAACCGTCAACCATTAATTTTATAAACATTGTAAATAATGATAAATACGTTTTTTCACAGATATGGATGCCGACGATGCCTTTATCCGCGGCATTGATGACTGCCCGACGCTGCAGTTCGAGCAGGGGACTACACCGTATGAGCGGTTCAGGACCCTGAGAGCACGATTGCCGGCACCGGGACCGTCCTGTCGGAGGACTTCTTACAGCTCGTTGGAGAGCGCGACTGTTTTTTGAGATTATCGACGAGGACGGCCCGTAGGAGCAGCTGTTCCGGATGGGCGACCCTGCCCATCGAGAGCTGACCGTGGAGTTCTACTGCACCTTCATATTCCGCCCACGTGAGCAGGGACTTGCGGAGCTGGACGAGGACGACATAGCGGACGGTCGTGCGCCCTCGGAGGTTGTTTTCCGGTTGTTCGGTCCCTCCACCGCATGTCACTTACGCGGTCGCTGTCGTCAGCGGCCTCTACACGGAGGTGGAGGTCCGACAGCCGATGTACACCACAGCCTTGATCCGCGGGGCCGACGACTCCGATCAGGTCTGGTGGCCTGCCATTGACGACGGACCGTACGGTGGTGATACGAGGTCCTCTCATATACGAGACTCTCTGTATAGATACATTCACCGACTCATCGCCACATCCGTCGCTGGTCGTGGGGCGGGGACCGACAGGGTCAACGCCACCGACCTTTTCTTTCTTCGGTGTGTACTCACACACCGACGCCGCCACCTCGCGCATGCCCTTGCTGATTATCTTGCTGGTTATTATCACCGACAGTCGCGAGGGGCATTGGTAGGCGGGAACATCGTTTCCCGGATCGCTCGGTCTTGGGGTACGCGCATGCCATGTCCCAGCTCCCGCTACCTCCGACTCCTATGCGCGTGGTCGGCCGGACCACCGCCACAGGGATGAGGATATTTCGGAGGTTCCCCGACGGCACTTGGCACATGCTCAGTAGATACCATGAGCTCGTGCCATGGGTGCCCGAGCCGTTGGTGGACCCCCCGAGCTGGCGGGGGCTGAGGTCCACCTTCAGGATGCCCACGAGCCCCTTGGCGGCGGGGAGGATCAGCCCATTCCCCCGCCGCACGACCAGGACCCGCCCCAGCATCCTCAGCGTGTGTACCATGCCGTGCGATTGCCTGCTCAAGTTCTTGATATGCTTCAGGACACACGAGACAGGGTCACGAGGCTGGAGGATATGACCACGAGGCTGCAGGATATGATGGACTGGGTCATCCAGCATTTCGGGTACGCCGTTGTTGTCACAGCCATCGAGGCGGTTAGACCATGACGGTGTTGGCCTATCTGGAACGGGCGGGTCTGGTCAGGGCAGCGATCCGGAGATGATGGATTAGATAGGTATTTTGTTTGTATTTTATTTATTTTTGTATGTAAAACTTGTTGTATATATATATGCAGTTTCAGTTATTATGACTTGGATATTTGGTTGTGTTGTTTGGTTGTGTTTCTTTGTTTGTTTGTTTTATATTTGTAATGTTGATAATGTTAATTGTATATGTTTGATAACAACTGATTTTTACGATTAGGTTAACCATGTGATAAATAATAACACCAACTTGTTTAATAAATAATTAAACACAAAAATTAATTGTAATATGATAAATTAATAATAAACACAAAACACAAACACGTATGTTACGATTAGGTTAACCGTACGATAAAATAAAATAAAAACAACTAGTATGATTACTCAATTTAGAAATATATACAATATGTCTGTATAATGACAACCGATTTTACAAACTCGTAAACAAATTAAACACAAAACCGTCACATTAATAATAAATAAATACTCGTAATAAGATAAATTATTAATAAACACAAAACACAAACTTGTGAGTTACGATTAGGTTAAACGAATGATAAAATAAAAATAAAAACAAAGTGATATGATTAAAAAAAATATAGAAAATATGGGCAATATGTCACGGTTTGGCCAAACCGTGACATATAGCCTCTTAACCCTAATCAATTCCCCATTAATTATATATCCAATCATTGGGCAACGGATCCCCAGATCTAACTGTCACGGTTAGGCCGCACCGTGACAGTTAGGTCTCACACCTGATCAAACGGTCACGGGGAGGCCTAACCGTGACCGTTTGAGTCGGTTTTCCCCGGGAAAACACGGTGTGTGTAAAATTTGCCATATTTTATTAGTAATATCATTTTTGCAAAAACTTTATTTATATGATAATATCTTAAAAGCTCTTTTGGACTTGTTGGATATCTTATCCCTAAGCTTGCTATTAAAGAAGACTTCAAGAAAAGCAAGAATAAGCACACCCTATACATAAAGAGAAACTCAATTGGCAACTTGTTAGTTTGTTCACTTTTAGGGTTGATGATTTGATATACACAACTAATAATCCCATGATGTTACAGGGATATAAAGATTAAAAAGTCCATGAAGAAAGAGTTTGAGATGACGGATCCAGGCCAAATGAGGATCTTCTCGGAAACTGGAGTTGCTCAAACCAAGTACGGAATTCATATTTCACAACACAAGTATGTTATTGAAATCTTGAAACGATTCAAGATGGAAGAATGCAATGTGTGGTTAATCCAATAACACCAGGTTGCAAGGCTGTAATAAGATGAAGGTGCCCAAATGGAATAAACATCTTTAAGCAAATGAGGGCGGTCTCATATGTATTATTGCAACACGACGCGATTTTATTTATGGTGAATCTAATTAGTCGTTTTATGGCTAAACCAACTTAAGTGCATTATGCAACTGCAAAGAGAGTTGCAGGTACCTTGGATTTTGGAATATTTTATAGACGTGAGGGAGAAGAAGGCGCAATGAAGGTGTTTTTACAGATAGTGATTCGTAGGACTAATGGGTGAAAAGTTAACCTTGACACACAAAACTGTTACAAAATTAAAGTTAGTATTTAAATTTATTATTACTATTTTTTGCTTAATACCCAAATCTCTTATTTTACCAAACAACAGAGACCATTTGTGTAAATATTAAGAAAAGTTTTTACAAAAATATAAAAAAATCATATTTTTTGACAGCCCATTAAAATGTTATTTTTTCCCAAAATATTTCACACTACATATTGCCAACCCAGTCCAGTGGCTTGCAAACTCGCTCAATGACTAGAACTTAAACTGCACCTGAACAAACTATTGACGTGTATTGTATATGAATTACTATTGACATGTATTGTATATAATTTTTAAGATTAGCAAAATCACGCACATGCAAACGCACCCACACGCACCTAAACGTTACTAATTAGAATTCAAATTCACTTATAAATCCTCGTATTCAAAGGTTTCGTAGCTACACGTCTTGCCCGGGCATTGCAAATTGAGTAGCAAAGTTTTCGACTTGGGCACGAAGGTCAACAATGTCTTTATGGTTCTCCAGACCATCTTTCAGGATCCCCTTTGCCATTTTACCAAGCTCTCTCTGGATCGACCTCGTGATTAAAGCAGCTCTAAAGAGAAAGTCCCCCATCGTTTCAAAATCCGACTCCAAGCATCCTCGTGATGTCATTGCAGGTGTACCTGTTGCAAGTATATCATCAAGTCATCAACTTTGCCTAATGAAATAATCATGAAAAACAATGAAGGAAGCAAGATCTTTACTTACCAATTCTCACACCTCCAGGGACCATAGTCCCATGTTCATCAAATATGGGGATCTTGTTGACGCTAATGTGACACATGGCGCATACTTTCTCAAAGTTTTTACCGGTCAAACCAAAGTTTCTAAGGTCCCAAAGTAACATATGAGTGTCGGTCCCTCCTGTGACCAACTTGCAGTTTCTTCTGAGTAACGCAGATGCTAAAGCCTGAGCATTTTTCTTAACTTGTTGCATATATGCCTTGTACTCAGGTGTAGCCACTTGTTTTAAAGCAATCGCAAGGGCTGCAATATGATTATTATGTGGCCCGCCTTGAAGTGCAGAACATACAGCAAAATTTATCTTTTCTTCAAAGTCATACTTGTCACCACCATCACTTTGATTCACAAGCATGCCTCTTTTTATCGGCTTAGGACCCTTCCTGTAGAAAATAATCCCCCCTCGAGGGCCACGCAGACTTTTATGAGTAGTGGAAGTTACAATGTCACAGAATTCAAAAGGGCTTGCACATTCCTGCAAGATAACAATCACAAGATTATTAAAGGGGCGTTTGGCATTGTGTTTTAAAAGTGATTCTATGATATCAAGTAATCAAAATCAGATAATCAGATGTAACAAAACGTACTTTGCTAAGCGTTTGACCAATTCTGATAACTTAAGGACTTAACACCAAAATATTCAGAATCAATTCGGCTAAGTGATTGACCCCTAAATTCTGATAACTTAAGGACTTAAACCTAGATAATCAGAATCAAATTGCATACAGCTACTGCTAAACTATCTAATTGGTCCCTAAAGGATAAGAATACAACATGAAAATGCAATAAACAGGCACCAATAAGATAGATTACATTAGAGAACAACAAATTAACACAATCATAGTCACCAAAAACGTGCGTTAGAGGGAAAACAACGAGACAACAAAGAGCAAGAACAAATCTATTCACCTTGGCAGCAATGAGACCACTGATTTGAGCCATGTCACACATCAAAACCGCACCACATTTATCCGCAATCTGTCTAAATTTCGCATAATCCCAGTCTCTAGGATACGAACTCCCACCACAAATAAGTATCTTCGGGTGAAAATCAAGCACCCTTTCCTCAAGTTTCTCAAAATCCACAACACCCGTCTTCGGATTCACCTTATACGAAAGACTCTCAAAGAAAATCGAAGCCCCCGACACCTTCTTCCCATTCGGTGTATAGTACCCATGACTAGTATGCCCTCCTGAAGGTGTATCCAACCCATAATTCTATCCCCAGGTGATAATAAACCAGTATACACCGCGAAATTCGCAGATGTACACGAGTATGGTTGAACATTAACTCCCCAGTTATCACTATCAAGCTCAAAAGCAGCCAATGCACGTTGACAACAAAGATTTTCAATCTCATCAATGTATTGATTCCCACAGTAATACCTTGCCCCAGGCATCCCTTCAGAATACTTGTTAGTCACATGACTCCCTAAAGCCTCCATAACAGCTTTACAAACATAATTCTCAGAAGCTATCAATTCAATACCTTTATACTGCCTCTGTTTCTCATTCTCCAACAGCTGAAAGATATCAGAATCAGCAGATTGAAGCGACTGATTCCCCCAAGCTCTAACAGCCTTTCGACGCGATTCGAGAGTTTGATCAGTGTGATGACAACGTTTTGACGAGGTAGATGAGGAAGATGATTCAGTGGTACCTCCGTTGGTACTACTGTTATCATCTCTACGCCTTTTGAGACACAACGGATGCCCTAAGATACGAAAGCTCTCTCCATCTTCTTCGTTGATGCTCTCTGCGTTGCTATTGTGCTGCTGATCGACGAAATCGACGTTGTTGCTTTCGATTGTGCTTTGCTCCTCCATCAACTGAAGCGGAACAGACGAAATTCGATCGCGTGAATTCGATTGAAAGCTCGAATCAATTTGGAACGATATCGAGTCGTCGGAGAGCTGTTTCCGGTGAGATGAATGCGACATAAACCCTAACGAAACGTTCGATCGTGAAGCACGCGACATACTCCTGAAATTCTACAGAGATTCTAAAGAAATTCAAGTGAGATTCAGAAGCTACTGTGATTTGAGAACTTGTATGTGATTTGGGGTTTTTGTGAATAAACACATGAACCCTAAAATCGAATGATTTGTGTGGGTGTGATGGATTTGTTTGCAAGATGTTAGGAGAATGATAAGATCAATGAAGAATGGTGGTTGTGGTGATGGTGATAGTGATGGTGGTGGAAGGGGGGATGTATCTGGACATTCTGTGGGTGTTGATGTGAATCTGGACTGGTTCATTGGTGAAATACAGCTCTGGATGTTTATTATTGGAGTAGGTTCATAAAAACCATTGGGTCCGTTAAAAGCTTATTTTAGGTTGATATAATTAATAATCATGTTCTAGAAGGTTTAGGAATAAAAAAAATGTTGTTCAGAGGATTTGAATATTGTGTGTAGGTATAAGAAATTTATATTGGAAAATTGTGTTAGATTAAATAATTAAAGAGTTGCAATGGTTTAAAAGTGAAAAGATTAGAGAATATAAGATATATATGAGAAGTTTTAATGCTACTTTGGTACAAAAGTTTGTGTGATTCAAACTATAATTGCTATTATTAGCATTAAATGTGAGAGTTGAGTCAGAAAAATTTCTCATTAGTTGATTTTTCTGAAAGGGTTGGAGGCGCGGTTCAAGCTGAGAAACAAATAGATACGTCCGATTAAAATAACACCTATTGTTTGAAGCAGTGTCTCACATTTACTGTTCAGATAAAATTATAAAAATTGATGACATAGCCAGTTAAACTTATTTTTTTTTATCATCGTCATTTCATTTCATTCGATACTGTTAAAAAAGGTGTATCTCTCCTTTTTTTATTTTGTTTAATTGTTCAGGTCCCGTTTTTGGTTATCTTTGTTTAGTTTGTTTTTGTAGGCTGCTGGGTTTATTTGCAGATGGGCTTATTGCGTCTGGGTTGCTCGTGGGTCGAGATGCTGCTGGTTGGGCTGAAGGGCTTAGGGTTTCTACTCTAGGTTTTATATATTATGCTTGAGAGAGGCTGATAGAGGATATACAAACAGAAAACTTTTGGCAGCCTCATTCTATCTCGATCTTTCAGATTCATCTTGTCTAGGGTTTCATCCCTTTGATGACCCGTGTATTTTGTTCATACTTTGATATTGTTTCTTTGATCATCGTGTTGATGTTCAAGTCTGAGAAGTTATTTTGTTATTGATTATTGCAAGAAAGCTGTGTTGGATTTGTTGTAGTTCTCGGTTCGTTTCATCACAAGATTCTTGTTCTTTGACATGGTATCAGAGCTTCGGCTCTGATATGCATTGCTTCCGCTGTTCTTCCATCATATTCAATGGTTTGCTCAAACGAAACCCTAGATTCGACGGTTTGCTCAACGAAACCCTAAGTTCTTGAAGGCTCCAATCGAGGGCCTCTTCTCTCGGTAATCGAAGACTTTGTTGCTATGGTCATCGGGTCTGTGGTGGTAACTACACTCTGAAGAAACCCTTGGAAAGTCCGCTGCTCGAAGGGTCTCTCTCGGTTATCTCTCTCTGCATCTCTCTACTTGTCGTGGTTCCTTGTAACCCTCGAAGGTTACAGGTCACGACTCGGGTTTGTTTTCCTGTGCTCGGATATTGCTCTGTGAGGACATTCTTATCCTTCTCTTATTGTTCTGTTTACTGTTTTCCTTAGGGTTTTTAAAGGTTCTGTTTGGCCGGGTTAGGAGTACCGGTGTGTATCTGATCTCTGTTTATTCTTGTTGGGTGTTCGCTTGTTTGTTGATGGCTGAATCTGATATTGTTGTCTTTGAAACCCTGATTAGTAAACTTGATTCAAGTGATCCATTATATCTTCATCCAAGTGATACTAGTAATCTAACCATTGTTTCTATAAAACTCAAAGGTACTGAAAATTATACTATATGGGCAAATTCTATGAAACTAGCTTTAGAAGTCAAAAATAAATATGGTTTTATTGATGGTTCTGTAAAAAAGAAAACTAATGATGAGATACTATCCAAACAATGGGATAGATGCAATTCAGTGGTTATCACTTGGATTCTTAACTCTATTTCGGAAGAGTTATACATGGGTCAAGTTTACTCCAAACTGGCTTCAGAAATTTGGGCTGACTTAAAAGAAACTTATAATAAAATTGATGGATCTGTTGTGTTTGGTCTGTATCAAAAAATAAATTCTCTTTCTCAAAACGGCGCCACTGTTTCAGAATATTATCATAAATTGAATATTATGTGGAAACAACTAGACCAAATGCTTCAGCTTCCACCATGCACGTGCCAAGCTGCTAAGTCATTTAATGATTTTAGTCACATGATAAAACTTATGCAATTCCTCGTGGGTCTTGATAGTATATACCAACCAGTGAGAACAAATCTCTTACTGAGGGATCCTCTACCCACTATAAAAGAAGCTTATGCTATTGTTTCTAGAGAAGAGTCCCATAAAAACTCCTCATCGGTTTCTAATAAAAGTCAACCAGCAGGATTTACTTCTAAACCAAACCTGATTTTTGAAAAACAAAACCAAAACTTAGATAGCAAACGGAAAAGCCAAAGAGGACCCAATCCCAACCTGAAATGTTCTCACTGCAATAAGATTGGTCATACTATTGAGAAATGCTTTGAGCTGGTTGGGTACCCTCCTGGCTACAAGCCAAGGGGAAATCAGCCCCAACGAAGTATTCAGTCCAATAACTCCGTTGGGGTTAAAGATGACCCATCCACCTCCACACCCTCTCCTCTGTCTACTAACTTGTTTACTCCTGATCAAGTTTCCAAGCTGTTAGGTTTGATTAATGAGGGGACCTGCAATAGTTCCTATGTCCCAAATTTCTCAGGTATATCCCTTAGTTCTAGCAGTTGTACCAGTGCTCCTATTTTCAACTTTAATGGAGGGGTCCTAAACCCTGACAATTCTGGTTGGATTATTGACTCTGGTGCGAGTCAGCACATGATAAAATCGGAAAAAAATGTCTTAAACAAAATTGATGTTTCGGGTTATAATATGAGGGTCAACCATCCTAATGGAACTAGTGCTATTGTGACTAAAATTGGTGATGTTAAAATAAATGAAAACCTAACCTTGTTTGATGTCCTTGTTGTCCCCGAGTACTATGTTAATCTCATGTCTGTTCACAAACTTGCTAAGGATAGTAAAACTAAAGTGATCTTTGATGAAACTTCATGTTATATAGGATTCTCTCACAAAGAAAATCCTGGTGACTGGTAATCAAGTTGATGGCCTATTTTTGTGTGCTGGCTCGTCTAACTGTGTGAAGGTGTGCTTTAATAGTGTAGAAATGTTTAATCTTTGGCACTCTCGCCTTAGGCACCCTGCTGATCAAGCTCTAGCAGCCTTAAATAACAAATTTAAAGCTGAAAACACTAATATTCTTCCTTGTGAGACCTGCCATCGGGCTAAACAACATAGAGTCCCATTCCCTTTAAGTAATCATCAATCTAAGGGCTTAGGTGACCTTGTTCATCTCGATGTTTGGGGTCCGTATAGGGCTGCCAGCCGAGAAGGTTTTAAATACTTTCTCACCTTAGTTGATGACTACTCGAGGGCGGTATGGATATACTTGATGAAACAAAAAGATGAAGTTTTCTTAAATGTTCAATCCTTTTATGCTCTTCTAAAAAATCAGTTTGGATCTTCCATAAAAGTCTTTAGATCTGATAACGGAACAGAATTTGTTAACACACAAATGCAAAATTTTTGTTCCATTAATGGCATTCTTCACCAGACATCTTGTGCATATACACCTCAGCAAAATGGTATTGCTGAAAGAAAACATCGCCACTTGTTAAATGTTGCTAGAGCTTTAATGTTTCAAGGGTGTGTCCCTATTAAATTCTGTCTGATTGTGTTCTTACTACTGCTTATCTTATCAACAGGACGCCCTCTTCCGTCTTAAATGGTAAAACCCCTTATGAACTTGTGTATGGACATGTCCCCTCTATTGACCATCTTTGGATTTTTGGATGTTTATGTTTCTGTACAGTTCTGTCAAACTCTGAAAAATTTTCTAGCAATGCCGAAAAATGTGTTTTCTTAGGATATTCTAATCAAAAAAAGGGATATAAACTGTGGAGTTTGGACAAAAAACAAATTATGTTTTCAAGAGATGTAAAATTTTATGAATATGTTTTTCCGTTTAAAAAGGACCATATAGACAATAATCTTAATTATGATAATCTTACAAATCTCAATTTTTTGACCTTTATGAAACCACCTTAAATTCTCAAACCGAAGATGTAAACCTTCCCGATGATGATGAGGGAAAAAATGACAGCATTGTCCATCGGACCTTGCAGCCGGAGGCTGTGTTTGACTCCCCTGATGCTGTGACTGGAAATCAGTCACCCGATGGAGTTGAACCTACTCTTGGCGGGGCAAGGGATGTTGATGATGCTCATGATGAAAATATAACCTCTGAGGGAACAGGTCACTCACAAAGTGAACCTGCTGGTCTTAGGCGTTCCCTAAGAAATACATCTGTTCCAAAAAAACTGAGTGACTTTGTTTTAGAAGGAAAAGTAAAATATGGTTTTGAAAAAGTGGTCAACTACTCCAATTTATCAGCTGAAAATTTATGCTTTACTTCTAACATAAACAAAACCATTGAGCCCAGGTCCTTTAAGGAAGCAATCACAGATCCCAATTGGGTGAGTGCTATGAATCTGGAAATGGAAGCTCTTCACTGAAATCACACTTGGGATCTCGTTGATTTGCCTCCTAATCGGAAGCCTATAGGGTGCAAATGGATTTTTAAAATAAATACAAGTCAACGGGGGAAATAGAAAGGTATAAGGCCCGATTAGTTACAAAGGGGTTCAGCCAAAAAGAGGGGGTGGACTTTGATGAGACGACCTGTTGTTAAGATGGTTACTGTTCGGTGTGTGATTAGTTTAGCTATGCAAAACGATTGGCCTTTGTACCAGCTTGACATTAATAATGCATTCTTATATGGGGACTTGAATGAAGAAGTTTACATGCAACTACCCGAAGGGTATTATTCTAAAAATGAAACCAAAGTATGTAAACTAATTAAGTCTCTATATGGGTTGAAACAAGCACCCCGAATGTGGAATGAAAAACTTGTTAGTACATTATGTGGTTTTGGGTTTGTTCAAAGTAAATGTGATCATTCCATGTTCATTCTATCAAAAAATTCCATGTTTATTGTTTTACTAGTGTATGTTGATGATATTATTATTACTGGGAATAGTAATGCTGGTATCTTTGATATTAAGTCCTTACTTCAGTCAAGATTTTTGATTAAGGATTTGGGTGTTTTAAAATACTTTTTGGGAATTGAAGTAATAAGATCTCTGGGGTCTGTTTGTCTCAAAGAAAATATTGCATGGAACTTCTGTCTGAATATGGCATGTCGGATATAAACCAGTGTCTACTCCAATTGAACAAAACTATACTGTGTCATCGTTCTGTAGCAGTAATAATTCCCTGCTCACAAATGTGACTGGATATCAAAAATTGGTTGGTAAGCTGATTTATTTATCTCATACTCGACCGGACATATCATATTCAGTCCATTTTCTAAGTAGGTTCATGCACAAACCCACAGAAGGTCATTTACAAGTTGCCTTGAGGTTGCTTCGTTACTTGAAGCAGTCTCCGGGTAAAGGTTTGTCTTTCAAAAAGGGTAAGTCTCTCCAATTGTCAGCCTATGCTGATTCGGATTGGGGAAAATGTCTTGATTCAAGGCGGTCAGTTACAGGTTTCTGCTTGTTTTTGGGATCCTCATTGATTTCTTGGAAAAGCAAACAGCAGTCCACTGTTGCTAGATCTTCAGCTGAGGCTGAATATCGAGCTATGTGTGTTGCTGCCTGTGAGGTCCTATGGGTTATTAATATTCTTCGTGAGCTGCAAGTTAGGTGCTCCCTTCCAGTTTCCCTTTCATGTGACAACACTGCTGCTCTATCCATTGCTGCTAACCCTGTGTTTCATGATCGAACGAAACACTTCGAAATCGATCTTTTCTTCCTTCGTGAAAAAATCACATCTGGAATTATTTCTACTGTTGGTGTTAAGTCTAGTGACCAGCTTGCTGATGTTTTCACTAAGGGCTTATTAGTCAAACAACATATGGACATGTGTGAGCAGCTTGGGTTATTAGATGCTTTCGGTGTTCGAACTGCGGGGGGGGGGGGTGTTAAAACAGGTGTATCTCTCCTTTTTTATTTTGTTTAATTGTTCGTTCTCCCGTTTTTGGTTATCTTTGTTTAGTTTGTTTTGTAGGCTGCTGGGTTTATTTGCAGATGGGCTTATTGCGTCTAGGTTGCTCGTGGGCCGAGATGCTGCTGGTTGGGCTAAAGGGCTTAGGGTTTCTACTCTAGGTTTTATATATTATGCTTGAGAGAGGCTGATAGAGGATATACAAACAGAAAACTTTTGGCAGCCTCATTCTCTTTCGATCTTTCAGATTCATCTTGTCTAGGGTTTCATCCTTTTGATGACCCGTGTATTTTGTTCATACTTCGATATTGTTTCTTTGATTATCGTGTTGATGTTCAAGTCTGAGAAGTTATTTTGTTCTTGATTATTGCAAGAAAGCTGTGTTGGATTTGTTGTAGTTCTCGATTCGTTTCATTACAAGATTCTTGTTCTTTGACAGATACATCTTTCAATTCCATTTCACATGCTTTATGAGTGTCTGCGGTCCCTAAAAGGTGGTATGTAAAAGTATTTGTGATTATAGGGGATGTTAAAGTTATTTGTGATTATATGGTTGTATATTTAAGATAAAACAAAAAGTGGTATTTTTTTTGGTGGCTCATATTTTATAGGAATTTCAATCTCACAAATAAATAACTTCAATCATGTGAGACATGTTGTACGTGAAATTCACTTACATACTCACGTTAAATACATACTATTATGCCACATTTATATAAATTCCAATTATGGGAGTCATGTTGTATGCGATATTCATTACATAATCACATTAAATTCATACTATATTATAATAATACTAGTCTAATAGAAGTATATGATATATGATCTTTATTGTCATAGCAACTTTTCACTAATGTATTATCATTGAAAGAGACGAATATGAGCTTCGACGATGCTTTTAAATAAGTTAATAGGCCCCTGCACCAGCCAAATTTAAAATTCGTCAAACAAAATCTCCTCTTGATGTTCTAGTTTTGTTGACTATAGCAAAATCGAATTACTAATAACCCTAAATTCCCTCTGATCTCTTAAAGGAAGATCATAGCCCCAAACACTTAAATGTTGTATTCTGGTAAAGAGAAATACAAGATTTAAAAAACAACACCTTATTGGTGTATGGTACATTTTGATTTGGTTTTTGGCTCTAACAGAACCAAAAATATTATTTACAAATTAAATTAGTAATTCATTTTAGACATTGGTGATTGGTCAAGTGTTAAACCATATAGATGCATAAAAAAACCGGTACCCGACCCAATGGATACTACCAGGAACCGGTTTCGATTCCTGCCCGAGAGGTGCCAAACCTGGTTCCTACCCGTTTGTAACTGCTAGATTCCACTTGGTTCCTTTGTTCCATAGAGTACCCAGACCCGACCCTACCCGGGTATGTACCTGTACCTGACCCGAACTGGTTCCTCCCTAGTTCCAACATAAAATTCAAATCATAATTTCATAATTAAATATGTGTTTATTCAATTTGAAAATGATATTACAATTTCTTTTATTAGCTACCAATCTTTTTGTGCGTTTTAAGCCTTTCATCTTCTCAATACGAAAAACTAATTTTTAGTGTACAAATAACATCTAGTTTATTCAGCTGTTCTTTTAGTATGCTAAGTTTTTGTCAAATAGAGTTTTCAAAAATATAAAACACCTAGTCACATTCGTACCTTTTAAGACATTTGTGTTAATTGACGAATACTTAAATATTTGCACTCATTTCATAATTATAGAAGTAATCGTTTTAATATAAACATCATGACTATATATATGCACTCAAATATATTAACAAAGTGATCTATAGCAATCATTAAATTTATTAACTATTTATACCTATAATAAATCATGTAAAACAACATGCATGTTTGATTTGTGGCATATGCATTGATTATATTTTTTTTAAATCTTAAAATATTTCAAAATCTATTTATGTAATACTGTCAATTTTAAGATTTTTGGTAATTAGTTAATATCTTTTTTCTTAATTGTTTTCTAAAACAATTGAACCAATACAAATCAAATTGTATTCGCAATATATGTTCTTTGAACTGAGGTAAGATCCAACATCATATAACTAAAGAAATATGAAGTTATTTAGTTGTATTTATAGTAAAAAAAAACATGCAATGGTCTAATTTATAGTTGTTGCCAATAGTTTAATTTATAATCGTTGCCAAATGTTCGAAAATATTCAAGAAAATTTTACACAATACCCAATTGTACCCGGTTCCATACCCGATCTGAACCCGACTACCCTATTCCAGTCACCGGGTAGGGTATAGAGGTAACCATACCTAGACTGGTTCCTACCCGGTTTCGGGTACGGCCCAATACCCAATTTGTGCATCTCTATTAAACCACATAATAATTTGGCCGCAATTTTAGTTTTTTAGTTTGACGAAACATGGGCCAAAACAATTAATTCGAGCTACTTTATTGGGACATGAATATGTGCGTGGTGTTTTGTTAACCGAATTATTAATACATATGTGGTCCTGAATTTCTTATTTATACTATATTATAATACACGAAAAATGAATACCTATCAAATTTAAGAGACTTGTGATTTTTATGCATAATGTATAACATAAAATTTACCTTTTTAAAGGTACTTATGTAATTTAAACACTACTAAAAACCTGGAATTTAAAGTTATTTACACATTGATACCTTGAAGTGTAGCAAATTGTGAGTTTTTTTGGATTCAAATCGTAGTAAATTGTGAGTTTTATTGTTAGAGATGATTCATACACTTGAAGAATTGAAAAAGGCTGCATGCATACTGCATGCACGTGGAAAGTTGTTTGAATTTTTAGGAGTTGTTAGTTGGGTTTTTTTAATAAAACCGTTTGGCTTAGTCTTCCGAGTATTTGCCTATTCTATTGCTTTCAATTACTTTCCGTTGTAGTCTTTCTCTATTTAAGTATGTAGTCAGTCTGTTTTCATTTCATGCAATAACAAGCTTTCGAGTGATTTGCTTTAGCTAATTCATTATTTTATCCACTGTGTTATTACGGATCAGATCATTTGACCATTATCATTTTCTTTTGTTTTCGACAGCGACTGTGATGAAGACAAATAAAGATTGTTTCTCAAACCCATGGCTGACGATGGTGCAAGATCGAATGAGGAGTGTGGTTCACAAGATTTCGAACCTGCTACATTGAAGGCTATAGCCGTGATATCTAGGTTCAAGTGGAGTATTCTGACCAGGTCTATCAAACATGGGGTATTCTGACCATGTATATCAAAGATGATGTCAATGAAGAACAACAAATCCACTGAAGGGTGTTAGGTAAATTGCTTTAAAATTGAATTTGTTTTTTGATGGCAAAGATTTGGTTAATATTAAAATTTTGGGTTTAATTTTATCTGTCATGGGTTGCTGGAAGAACTTCATACACCCTGAAGTATGATGCCAGGCTTAGAAGCACTGCAAATCAAAAGTCAACAGGTAGTATATGATGCATTTGCCATAGAGGTCAAAGCTTCATACACCCTGAAGTAATTTGTGAGGAAAAATGAAGTCCAATTTGTTCCTGCGGAAGAAGGAATTTGGTTCCTGCGGAAGACGAAGTGGTTTCCGTAGGAGGAATAGTTTGTATTGCTTCCGCAGCAATAGTTTAAGGGCTTCTTTGTTTCCGTAGAAATTATGTAGGGGTGTAAAATGAAAAGTTTGTTTTTAGTTTGTTACTTTCAGTTAGAGCCGATTAGTATATAAGGAATCGGTGGGATTAGAATTAAACACACTGAAATCCTTTTAATTCCAGTTCTTCTGATTCTTGTATTCGATTCGATTCAATAAACGCATATTCTTTGTATTTCTTGGGTGTTCTTGATTGTCGATTTTATTCCGGTTTTACAACAAGTGGTATCAGAGCCAAGGTTGGCTCAATTCGGGAGGAAGATAAGACAATTGGACGAAGGAAGAGAAATCAAGAAAGTGACCATGGTTTCCACGAAATTCGAACTTGAGAAATTCGATGGAAAGAACGATTTTGGTCTATGGCGATTGAAAATGAGGGCATTGCTGGTACACCAGGGATTGGTGGATGCGCTCAGTGCCGAACCCAGAATTCCTGATGGAATTACTGAAGAGAAGAAGAAGGAGTTGCAAGAGAAGAGGAAGGAAGTCGTGGAGAAAGCTCACAGTGCGATCATCTTGAGTTTGGGTGATCGTGTGCTTCGTGAGGTGTCAAAGGAGACGACTGCCGCCGGTGTGTGGACGAAGTTGGAGAGTTTGTACATGACCAAGTCATTGGCCAATAGATTGTACTTAAAGAAGAGATTGTACACTTTCTGCATGGGGTCCGGGAAGACATTAGAAGATCATTGTGACGAATTCAACAAATTGATCTTGGATCTTGAAAACATAGAGGTGACAATTGATAATGAAGATCAAGCAATTCTGTTCTTGACTTCATTGCCTCAGTCTTATGAACATTTTGTTGATACCCTGATGTATGGGAGAGAAACACTCACCATGGAGGAGGTTCTTGCTGCGTTAAACTCCAAAGAGTTAAAGAAAAGAGCGAATCCAAAGAATGATAGTGGTGAAGGGTTGTTTGTAAGAGGAAGAACTGAGGTGAGAGGATCCAAGAACAGGGGTAAGTCAAGATCCAAATCTAAAGTCAAAAGAAGATGCTTCATTTGCAATTCAGAGAAACACCTTAAAAGAGACTGCCCAGAATGGAAGAAGAAAACGGTGATTCTAGTGCAAGCAAGAGTCAAAACAGTCATGTTGCACAAGATGATCTAGATTCATCTGATGGCTATGAAAGTTCTGATGTCTTGAGTGTTCAAGAAGGGCATAGTAGTAATCAGTGGGTGTTGGACTCAGGGTGTTCATTTAATATGACTCCAATGAAACATTACTTCAAAGAGTTGACATATCAAGACTTTGGTGTAGTCAAGCTTGGCAATGATTATCCATGTCTAATAGTGAGTATTGGAACAGTGGAACTCAAGCTTGATAATGGGTTGAAGGTGGAGCTCAGGGGAGTAAGATACATTCCTGATCTTAAGAAAAGTTTGTTGTCCTTGGGAACGTTTGAAAAGGAGGGTCATCATGTAGTTCTTAAAAATGGGAAGGCGAAGGTGTTAAAAGGATCCTTAGTGGTTTTGTCTGGCATAAGGGTGACTAATAACACTTACTTGTTGAATAGTAAGATGAGTGTTAGTGCTAATTCAGCCGAAGTAACTGAGGTGTATAAAGTAAATCAGTTGTGGCACCATAGATTGGGGCATATAAGTGAGCAGGGGTTAATGGAATTAAAGAAACAAGGAATTCTTGTTGATGTGAATTCAGATGGAATTGATTTTTGTGAGCATTGTGTTCTTGGCAAAGCTTATAGGTTGAAGTTTGTAAGGAGCAAACATAAGTCTAAAGCCATCTTAGACTATGTTCATTCAGATTTATGGGGGCCTACTAAGCATAAATCCTTAGGAGGATCGAGGTATTTCTTGTCTATTGTTAATGATTTTTCAAGAAGAGTCTGGGTGTATGTGTTGAAACATAAGGATGAAGCCTTTGGAAAGTTCAAAGAGTGGAGGTCATTGGTTGAAACCAAAACTGGCAGGAGGGTGAAGAAACTCAGAACAGATAATGGGCTGGAGTTTTGTAACAAGGAGTTTGATCAATATTGTAAGAAACATGGGATTGGAAGGCATTTGACAGTTCCAGGAACACCCCAACAAAATGGTTTAGTAGAGAGGATGAACAGGACTTTACTAAACAAGGTGAGGTGTATGTTGATTAGCTCTGGTCTGCCAAAGAGTTTTGGGCTGAAGCAGTGACAACTGCAGCTTATCTGGTGAATAGATCTCCTTCAACTGTTATAGGTATGAAAACTCCTATAGAAATGTGGTCAGGAGAACATCCGGATTTGAGTAATCTAAGGGTGTTTGGTACTTTGGCTTATGCGCATGTAAGTCAGGGGAAACTTGATCCAAGATCTCAAAGGTGTGTTGTGTTGGGATACCCAGATGGAGTTAAAGGGTACAAGTTGTGGAGACTAGATAATGGAACTCCAAAGGTGTTTGTCAGCAGAGATGTAGTAGCTTTCAGAGAAGATGTTTTCTACAAAGATGTTGTGGGAGAAAAGTTAAGGATGATCTCAATGAATCAAAGGGTGTTGATATTGAGGTGGAGCCTATTGTGAAGGAGCAAAGAATTAGTGAAGGAGAGACACTAAATGGTTCTAGTAACACACAACATAGGTCAAACATTCCTGCTGATGAGTCTAGTATTGCAAAAGATAGACCAAGGAGGCAGATTGTTCCTCCATTAAGGTTCAGAGATGGTGATAATACAAGTATGGTGGCTTTCATGGCTGCTGAGAATGAAAGTATATATGAACCTTTGTCATATGAAGAGGCTGTTAGAACAGAAAACAAAGAGAAATGGATAGAAGCAATGAATGATGAGATGGAATCACTTTATAAGAATCACACTTGGGAGTTGGTGGATAAACCAGTTAGTCAAAAGCTAGTAGCCTGCAAGTGGTTATATAAAGTGAAGGATGAAGTCAATAAAGGTGATGGTCCTAGATTTAAAGCAAGGTTAGTTGCAAAGGGATTCACACAAAAGGCTGGTATTGACTACAATGAGATTTATTCTCCTGTGGTAAAACATTCATCTATCCGGGTTATTTTGAGTTTGACTGCTGCTTTAGACTTGGAGTTGCAGCAATTAGATGTAAAAACTGCATTTTTACATGGGAATTTGGAAGAAAAGATTTATATGAGTCAGCCTAAGGGTTATGAAGTAAAAGGTAGTGAGGAAAAGGTTTGCTTGCTGAATAGATCTCTGTATGGTTTGAAGCAATCTCCTAGGCAGTGGTACAAGAGGTTGATGACTATATCATCAAATGTGGTTTCTCAAGAAGTGCTTATGATTCTTGTGTTTATCACAAGAAGTACAACAAGGGGAAGTTCATATACCTATTGTTGTATGTAGATGATATGTTGGTAGCTTGTAGTGATCAAGGGGAGATTGATGATATTAAAAGTCAGTTGATGAAAGAGTTTGAAATGAAGGATTTAGGTAATGAAAAGAAGATTTTGGGGATGCATATACATAGGGACAGGGGTAATAAGGTGTTGAAATTATCTCAAGAGTCTTATGTGCAAAAAATCTTGTCGAATTATGCAATGGAGGGTTGTAAGCCTGTTAATACTCCATTGGCTGCACATTTCAATCTTTCAAGCAAAGATTCTCCTGTTACTGATGAAGAAAGGGGATATATGGAAAGAGTTCCATATGCAAATGCAGTGGGGAGTATCATGTATTTAATGGTATGTACAAGACCTGATCTTGGATATGCTGCTAGTTTGGTTAGCAGGTATTTGTCTAAACCTGGAAAGAAACACTGGGAAGCTGTGAAGTGGATACGCAGGTATCTTAAAGGTACTCAAGGTCATGGCTTGGTGTTTGGATGTGCTGATAAGGATCAACAAAACAAGGTGATTGGTTATGTTGATTCAAATTTTGCTAAGGATTTAGACAAGAGCAGATCCATAACTGGTTATGTGTTCAAAGTTATGGGGAATGTAGTCAGCTGGAAGGCTCAGTTGCAGCGTGTGGTAGCTTTGTCTACTACGGAGGCAGAGTACATTGCTTTAACTGAAGGAGTTAAGGAGGCAATGTGCTGAAAGGGTTTGTTGAAGACTTGGGAGTAGACTTGTCAGATGCTGTGGTTTATTATGATAATCAAGGTGTTGTACAGTTGTCGAAGAACAACAGGTATCATGAAAGGACCAAGCATGTAAGGGTGAAGTTTCATTTCATCAGTGAGGTTGTGAACTCTGGTGAAGTGAAGGTGGAAGGTATTGATACAAGTCTTAATCCCGCTGATGCATTTACTAAAGTTTTGCCGATTTCGAAGTTTGATTTCTGCTTGAAATCTTTGGGTGTTACTTGAGGACAAATTGGCTTTAAGGTGGAGAATGTGAGGAAAAATGAAGTCCAATTTGTTCCTGCGGAAGAAGGAATTTGGTTGCTGCGGAAGACGAAGTGGTTTCCGTAGGAGGAGTAGTTTGTATTGCTTCCGCAGCAATAGTTTAAGGGCTTCTTTGTTTCCATAGAAATTATGTAGGGGTGTAAAATGAAAAGTTTGTCTTTAGTTTGTTACTTTCAGTTAGAGCCGATTAGTATATAAGGAATCGGTGGGATTAGAATTAAACACACTGAAATCCTTTTAATTCCAGTTCTTCTGATTCTTGTATTCGATTCGATTCAATAAACGCATATTCTTTGTATTTCTTGGGTGTTCTTGATTGTCGATTTTATTCCGGTTTTACAACATAATTAATTTGGAAGAACTTACGACTTTCACTTAACAACTTATTTAGCAAGGGAAATGATGATTAATACGGAATAACAATCATCAGGATTTGAAGAAAAGGACTCTTAAAACACTTCACTATGAGTTGCTAATATGTTGTATTACAAAAGAAGAAACATTGGCCAATTGTCTCATTAGGCCGGTGTATGCCTATAACTTTTTAGATTTGAATTTATATTCATTCACTAAATTTGTTAGTATTTGCAGTGCTTTCTAATAAACTAATATGAATTCATAGACTAATATGAATTCACACATAAAACTGTTTTCAAATTATTGTTTTTCTAATCATTTTATTGAATCCTATACATGATATTTAGAACCTAATCGTGTTATGTGCTCAGGCAGTAAGTTATAATGGTTTATTGAATCTGATATCTTTTAATTGCTTATAGGGACACAAAAACCCTTATGTATAGTTTGTAATGCAGATTTATAGCGCTTTATAGTAGCTATTTGATTGAAAGCAAGGCCTAAACTATAAAAGTTTAGTTGATGCTCAGGTAATGTTCTATAAAAATTTCCATTCATAATGAGTATAAACATGTCGATTTAGGTAAACCATCAATAAAAAAGATACCAATTTTGTTGATGATCGAACTTTTCGATGGACTTTGTGAGGGCAAGGTCACACCTCCCCCTGTGATTTGATTCCACGGGTACATGAATGCCTCAGGAAGTAGGAAGCAAGATTTGGGTTTAAGGTTTTTTCTTTTTACTTTTTCATATAATGCTCTTTTCAACTGAACTTTAATTATTGGGTTTTGATGTTTTGTTCAAAAATGTTCTAACATAATTTTATTATTTAGTTTAATGGGTAAAAATAATATTCATTTCTAAATTATCAATTTGAAGTCAATTCTTTGATGGGATCATGGTCTAACAATACCTCCATCCTTGCTTCCATCATGGATATCCAAGGTTTCATTGCTATATAAAATATTAATTCTAGTAATGATTTTTAGATCAATTAATGCTTAAAGAACTATATAAAAAATTGATTTCCATTTTAGGTTCTCACTTTTTATTATAGTAATGGTCTTATTTTGTGAAGAGTTTAGATAAAATACTTTATGAGCTCGGTAAGGTATAGTTCTACAAACTTGATATTGTATTTTTATTTTTAATCCTAGAAAAATACACATTTCACTTAACACATGTCAAGAAACCAGAAGTTATCCAAACTCTAAGAAGCAATGAAGATTCAGATGTATATTGGGCTGGTCATAGTTGTTTATCAAGTATCTTAGATTCAAAGTTTTGGTGATCACTTTGGTTAAGTCAGTGGACTTTATATGGCTTAATTTTTCCATTAGGATATTCAATTAATTTGTTGTAATTTAAGCTAGAGTCATATAGATGGGAAAAGTGAGTTTACTGAAGTTTTATTGCTTAGTTGCTTATAAAGAATTAAGTAAAGATCATTTGTTTAAATTGCTCCATGGGTTGTCATTAATTGGTGTTGCTTTTTTGCTTCAATTGAATTTGTTGTACCAAGGTTTTATGTGCTTAAGTTGAATTAACTACATTCTGATTGATGATTTGCTCTTGAATAATTTGAATATTTTGATGCATCGATTTGAACACGCCTTGCTAATTTATGGCCAATTTGTATGAATGAATGTAGAATATTCTACATGCATGGAGTTTATGATTCTCTTGGACTGAAAATGTCAATTCAAATAACAATAGAAATCTTGTGGTAAACATTAGTCTTAGAACTACATAAATACAAAAGGTCTAATGAAAGAGAAACAATTTTAAGGTAATTTTATGTCAAGACATATGTCGGGTTAGCGAGTCATTTTCTTTAAAGAAACATAAAAGAAAAAACAAAGTTTACATTTGTTCTACCTTTTAACAAGTACTAACCATATTTCATATATCACTTAGTTATCTCTGCTTTGCTGCAAGTCAACACCTTCGAAAGAAGACTTCATTCGGTGACCTTGTGATCTTATTCTTGGCTTGACAACACCATAAAGTAGAGTAGATTATAAAGATCATATTTCCTTGGGAAGGATGGTTCAAAATATCAATTATGAAATGTATATTTTGGAATACATGTATTTGTTTGTATTTATAATTTAATACTCACTATTGCTCTATTAATACAAATTGCTTTTTAGTTTTTAAATTTGTTTAAAACTGAAATGAGAAAAAGCTCATCAAAATACCCAACAATGGCTTACTAAGCTAAAATGAAAAGAAGCTTATATCAAAAGACATGTATATCTTTAAGCTGCTAAATATGCGAAGCATGTTAGGAGCTAGGAGTAATGATTATAGGTTATAATTTTGGGTTGAGTTCAAAACTTTTGATTTATTTTACTAAAATGCTTGAAGATTTCGATAGTGATTCAATTTCACAAGCAATAATTTTATTTCAATTATGTTCAAGATGCACGTACAGAAAACAAGTACCAAAGATGTAACAGCAAAAGACAATTAAGCACAAAATGTTCTTAGGTTCCTTTATTGATGACGAATAGTGATCAAATAATATAGATGAGATCATCAAGATCTGTGAGGCTTATGACTTACTTAATCTCATCACCCAAGTAGTTTGAACTATGCTTCTACTTTTTGGTTTTTATATTTCTAGACTTGAATATTCTTATTCATGTGTTACTTTATTGCATCAGGGGTTTCTTTACCTACTTCATAGCTTTAATAATAGATCATTAGATACTAGATATATGTAACAGTTATGATGTATATTAAACATAATGATGATACTAAGCAAAACAATTTCAGAGTATAAAAATTACTTAGCAGTTGTAAACAATAGTATACAAATATATAATTTACCAAATACGAGTACCACAATTAAAAATATCACACCCGCCGCATCGCGCGGACACTCTACTAGTCATCAAACAAACGTGATATAATCTAAATGAGTTAATTACACAAATAGTCCCTGTGGTTTAGCGCAATTCCCAGGTTTGGGTATTAACCTTTTTTAGTAACAGGTTGAGGTATTGTGCTTTCAATTTTGTAACGACTTAGGTATTAAGGCTAACTTCCGTTAGTTTTTTCGTTAAATTAATGTAAAATGACCAAAGTACCCTTTTGGGGCCATTTATGTAATTACTAATATCAAAGGACAATTTATGTAATTAACTCAAAAAAAAAAAAATTAAAAACCCAACCCAACCCACCCATCTCCCTCATCCACAACAGCCACACAATCGCGACCACCACCTCCTGCTCTCCATGGCCGTTTTGCACAATCTCTCCCGCTAGCGGGTAAAATGTCGCTAGTACCAGTGTGCATTCGTCGGTGTTGCAGTTGCGGTGTTGCAGCTGCGGAAATGAAAGGGGTAGCCAGTGTGCGTTCGTCGGTGTTGCAGCTGCGGAAATGACCTCGACCACCATCCCACCCATGTGCCACCCGCTGCCGCTATCTCCCTCCCCCTCTCCCTCTTTCTCAACCCCACCGTTAGATCTGAACCACCCCTCATCGGATCTGAACCACCCCACCCTTCCCAACCATCCCCTCGTCGGATCTGAACTAGCATCCCCCACTTTATGCCACCACCACCAATTCAATCAAGAACAAAAATCAGAATAAAAGAGCAAATGGGTTGTAAAAATCGAGACGAAGAAGATGACAGAAGGCCACCATCATCGTAAATTTGTGGCCGGCGGTGGAGGTCGGCGGTGGAGGTCGACGTGGGGTCGACGGGGAGGTCGACGGGGAGGTCGATGGTGGTAACAGATGGGGGGTTGGGTTTAAATCTTTTGTTTTGAAGTAATTTACACAATGATCCTTTAATTTGTTATATAGTAAATTTTGTACCTTTGATGTTAAAAGACTAAATACCCTTAATTTAACGAAAAAACTAACAGAAGTTAGCCTTAATACCTAAAGTCGTTACAAAATTGCAAGCACAATACCTCAACTTGTTACTAAAAAAGGTTAATACCCAAACCTGGGAATTACGCTAAACCACAGGGACTATTTGTGTAATTAACTCAATCTAAATATCTAATAAGGATCATATAAAGTTGTAAGGTAATCCAATAGTTAACAACATAATATTTCATAAACTATTTTATATAATATTAATATAATTTTACTCACTAAAAGATGACTACAGTATATGTGTTCCTGATGGATTTAAAAAAAGTATCTCAACCCGAAGTTTTGAGTAATAATGTATTTTAATTTTTAACCACTATTAGTTGATGAGAATAAACTCATACCATTCTGATACATTCTTAGATCAGTAGATTTCGCTTGGGTATGAAATGGTGAATTTTGATAAAAATTGTAATCTAATTGGCTAATGATGATTTAAAAGATCACTTCGAGTCGATTTAAATGTGTTTAAAATGAAGGTTATCTAGTGATATAGGCACACATAAACTCTCGTGAATGTAATAGATCTTATTGAATACGAAGACTGCCTTTAAATAGGCATACGAATACAAGAAACAGATTCTAACTGACTCCACAAAATAAGCATAAAATCAGAACAACCTCATACGACTTATTCAACTAAATAGCAAACTAACCTGTCCGTTAACTAATTTCCCACGTGCGCCAGATTTCCTCCACGTATGCATGCATGTGGAACTTATGCATACTTGTAGCACATGCATCAATATCCTCCCCTAAACTAAGCTTGAGTCAGCTTAGTTTACTTCATGCACTCCCATCTTTCCTTGAAGTCTCTTGTAATCTTCTAACTTCATAGGTTTAGTCATAATGTCTGCAACTTGCTCCTTAGTGTCATAATACATCAGCTTTATCACTTCTTTAGTAACCAAGTCTCTATATAATGATAACGAATATCTAAATGTTTGGTCCTCCTGTGCATAACAGGATTCTCAGACAATTTAATCGTAGATGTGTTATCACACATTATCACCACAGCTCCATCTTGCTTCTCACCCAATTCTTCAAGTAAGCCAATTAACCACCTGCAATGACATACACAATTTATAGCTGCTACATACTCAGCTTTCATAGAGGAAAGTGTTACAATTTCTTGTTTCCTCGAGCTCCAACTGATTTCAGTTCCCCTATACAAACATACATATCCTGAAGTACTCCTTCTATCTCCAACATCTTGTGCATAATCACTATCAGTGAACACATTAAGTTTCTCAGTTGTGTTACTAGAATAGATGAGCCCATATGATCCAGTACCGTGCAAGTACTTCAACACCCTTTTGGAACCTCCCAATGTACCTTCTTTGGCTGAGACATGAATCTAGATAACAACCACACCACATTTGACAAGTCTGGTCTAGTCACAGTGATGTACATGAGGCTTCCAATCAACTTCTTATAACTTGTTGGATCATAATCCTCCCCTACTTCTTGACCAGTTAAGACAGTTCCCTGCATAATGGGATTCTCCACTAGTTGACACCCTTCCATCCTGAATCTTTCAATCAACTCCTTAGCATACTTCCTCTGAGTCATAAGGATTCCTGCTTCAGACTGCTTCACCTCAATATCTAAGAAGTACCTCATTAGTCCTAAATCAGTCATGTCGAACTCTTTCTTCATTGATTCTTAAATTGATTACACATGATGACACTTGATCCGGTATAGATCAAGTCATTAACATACATGCTTACCACCAGAATATTTCCCACACCCTTTTTATAAATAGTGTATGATCATACTTACTTTGCTTAAATCCTTCCCTCCAACAGTATCTTTCAATTCGATTGAACCATGCTCTTGGAGCTTGTTTCAATCCGTATAAAGCACTCTTCAACCTATACACTTTCTCTTCATGGACTGCCTTAACAAATCCAAGAGGCTGCTCAATGTATATTATTTCCTTTAATTCCCCATTTAAAAATGTACTTCTAACATCTAGTTGAAACACTTTCCACTTCCTTTGGGCTGAGATGGCTAGTACTATTTTTGTGGTGTCCCATCTAGCAACTGGAGCAAACACCTCCTCATAGTCTACCCTTTTTTGCTGGGTATACCCCTTTACCATCAATCTGGCCTTATACTTATCTACTTCCCTTTTCATTCACCTTTGTTTTATACAGCCATTTCACTCTAATTGGTGTTGCATCCTTTGGGGTTGCAACTAATTCCCAGGTACCATTTCTTTCAATTATTGATATCTCATTATGCATAGCCTCTACCTACTTTGTTTCCTTCCTTGCTTCTTCATAGGTAGTAGGATCACCTAATTCTGTGTACATTGCATACCTATCATCCGGATCATCATCAGACAATTCTTCTCCATCTAGCCTGTAATCTTTCATCCATACTGATCTCCTTCTAGTCCTTGTGACTGGTTGATTACTCACACATGGATCTGCACTTTCTTCCAGTATGTTCTGAGCGGTGTTGCTTGGGTTATCACTTGACTGATCCGCTGATGTCTGTGTAGGTGACTGGTCTTCCTGTTGAGCTGGTTCAGCTGGTTCCATGGTACCCTCTTCTTGTTCCTCAACAATAGTTGTAGTTTCACCTTGCTCACCTTCAATCAATAATGGTTCCTTTCTTACTGACTCCTCCAAGTTCCAGTGTTTATCTTCCTTAGATATCACATCCCTACTGATGATTGTCTTCTTGGTTATGGGATCTGCACTTTCTTCCAGTATGTTCTGTGCGGTGTTGCTTGGGTTATCACTTGACTGATCCGCTGATGTCTGTGTAGGTGACTGGTCTTCCTGTTGAGCTGGTTCAGCTGGTTCCATGGTACCCTTTCTTGTTCCTCAACAACAGTTGTAGTTTCACCTTGCTCACCTTCAATCAATAATGGTTCCTTGCTTACTGACTCCTCTAAGTTCTAGTGTTTATCTTCCTCAAATATCACATCCCTACAGATGATTGTTTTCTTGGTTATGGGATCATACAAGTGGTAAGCTTTTGAGCCTGGGCTGATCCCAAACATCACACACTTTTGGCTTCTTGCATCCAACTTGGTCCTCACTTGTGCAGGAACATGTACATATGTTATACAACCAAAGACCCTTATACACTCAATACTAGGCTTGTCTCCTGACCATAATTCCTTAGGGATTCTTTTGTGTAGAGCCCTGGACACACACCTGTTCATAATATGACATGCCCAAACAGCTGCTTCGAACCAAAAGCAAGTTGGAACCTTTGTTTCAACTAATAAGCACCTAACCATATTCATTAATGTTTTATTCCTTCTCTCTACCACCCTATTTTGTTGTGGGGTGTAGGCAGCAGTTAATTGCCTTTTTAATTTCATGATGTTCACAAAATTTATTAAATTGTTGTGAAGTGAATTCCCCTCCTCTATCACTTCGTAGTCTTTTGGTTTTTTACTACCTGTCATTCTCTACCACGGCTAAAAACCTTTTGAAGCATTCAAAAGTCTCCCCTTTACACCCCAACAAGTATACCCATGCTTTTCTAGAGTAATCATCAGTAAATACTGTTAGGACCGATTTCGTACGGAGTACTAGCGGATTCTGCGTGATACTGAATCAAATAGTGCGGAATCCTATTTGATTGGCGATCCAATCAGTGAGAACGAATATCCTGATCAATCCAACGATGAAACAAACGTTAAGAACGAATGAGAATTGATCAGAAACGAACTATGAACTTGGATTGACGACTTGGTACGCTCTGGACGGCTAGGTGTCACATCCCGACTGAAGCGTGAAGCGTTTTGGATGTGACTTGTTTGTTCAAAATGCATTGATTATAAAGAGTCAAGATTTAATTATACGCATCAACACATATCATCACATAACATATTTCATTAATATAGGTTAGGATTACATCATATATGTAAGTAGTCAAAATTTGATATAATCCTATTTCAACATATTATTTAACTACAACATCTTCAAAGACGATGGAATGGGCGTCCACCGCTACACTGAAATCGTAGATGTTGATAGTTAGATTCACACAAACTCTTTCTACAATTTCTCCCCAGCCATTGTACACATCAAAGAGAATTCATATTGCTAGTCATGGCTACCTGAAAAAGCATACTCAAAATAGTCAACATAAAGTTGGTGAGATCATAGGTTTAAATTCAGACAAAATATTTTTGATGCATCAAATACAACCAAACCTTTCTTACTAATCTGATAATTCATACTGTCATGAAGTAATTCATAAAATCAGATAATATAGCATCACAACACTCATCCTATTGGTGCAGGAAATGTTTTCCTAAGTAGCGCTACCTATATTATCCAACGGTTCTACATCCGAATTAATGGTTGTATCACAAATGACAGTATATCTCAAAAATCTCAAAATAATGCGTCAAATATAAAACAGTATTCTTTTTCCCCTAAAAATTTTATAAATACCAAAATGGGGCTATGATTCTCACCTTTTCTCCAAATGATAACCTATAAAAATCAATTTTATAAGTTAGATACAAAATTTTTCTTTAAAATTTTAGAACCTCAGATGTAAGTAATTTCTAAAATTATAATAGTAATATTATTAGATAATATTACCATAAAATTTCCAACTTCCCTTGTATCATAAATAAATTGTTATAATTATTACAAACTCATCATAAATCATTAAAAATAGCTACTGTCGTCCATAAATTCCAAACATTTTCCAGAATATTATTACAACAATTTAAAACACTTCATAAGTTTCTTGATGTCTAACTCACAGTAGATTTGTTTCTGTAATTTTTACAATAATCTCAATATTTAGTAAAATATCTATAGGACTCCAAAAATTATAAAATTTATACATTCTATTGAGATAAATTTATCATTACTTCAGTGAAGTTTAAGATATTTTTCATATTGTCTAAGTATTTCTTTTAATTTTCCATTTACAGATCACATAAAAATTTATATCTTAGTCATAGAAAGGAATTAAATTACAAAATTAATTCTGGAGCTTCTATAAACATATGCATCCTTATATAATTTTTCTAAAATTTTTCCGAATTCTATTCTCTTATCTAAGAATTCACTTTCATTTATCTTAAATAATTTGTATAAATTATTTTACTTATTCTATTTTTATCAAAATTTGCAGATTGTTATTTCATAATTTTTTTAATTAATATTCAGTGTTTATTCCCATAATCTCAGTCATTTAAATGATAAACCTATTTTATCAAGATTACATATCATTTAAACTCCTTTATTTGTATTAAATCCTTGATTTTTATAAATGTTTTAACTTTCTGTTTTTAAACCCTTTTTATACTGATTTTTGATGGAAATCATGTGGTTATGAGTGTTTTCAAAGAACCTTGATGATTTAGCTAATGAGTTAATCATATGTGTTTAGTTAAAAACATATATATAACTTGTTAGTTATTGGTTTTGAGTGTTATACCTTGTTTATTAGCGAGAGGTGGTGGATTAGCTTCTTGATGTCCCGAGTCTTGAGAGTTCTTGATCTCACAAACTTTGGAAGATGGTGAAGCTTGGATGTTGTCTATAGAAACCGAGAGAAAGAAAGAGTGGATTGTTGTAGTCGATAGGGTGGTGGTGCTCTTTAGAGGAACCGATAGATGAAGGGATAGTGGAGGTGATATTTGGTTGTGATTCAAGGATGTATTTGTGTTTGAAGTGGTAGAAACCGAAGAAAGTGAAGGTGGCGGTTGTGATGTTTGTAAGAGATCTTGTCTCAATGTTTTGGAGTTCAAATAATCTGAAACTTGGATATGTAGGTGTGGGGGTGGCGGTTTAAGGGGTGGACACCTAACCATTTGTGATCATGGCTATTAAGTGAAGTGTCCAAGTTAGATGTATGCTTAGTGTCAAGTAATGATGGTGCCTTGATGACTAGGGTGCTAGGGATGCAAGGTGGCGATGTGGAGGGCAAGATTGGTGTCATGAGGTGGTGATGGTGCATGCTAGTAAGCCGAGAGAGATGGGAGGGGTGGTTCGATGTCTAGGTTAGTGTTAATGATAGGTTTAGTCTCTCTTAATTAGTGTTTTGAGGGTTGTTTAATTGGGTGGTTAATGAGTCGGGTTGAGGCTTTTTACTTAGATTGGTGTTTAGGTGTTTAAGGGTTGCTTAGTTTTGTTTTGAATACTAAGTTTCCTTTGATGTTTCATTGTATTTGTGTTGTTTATTCGAGTTGTAACACGATACATTTAATCTTAAAATGTTGAAGTGTTTTTAATCAAATAATATTTTGGTACCATAACTTATGCATGCCTAAGTATTAAATATAGTTCATACATACATAATTCTCATGCATGCAAGCATGCATACGTAAATATATATATATATATATACACATCAAAATATATATATATAAACAAGCCAAAAGAGTTAGTCCACTAAAGGTTGATGTATATAAAAATCTTAAATTGTCTAACCTCATTTTTAGGGTTGTCACATTCTCCCCCTGTTAAAAGAATTTCGTCCCGAAATTCATTGGAGAGTAGTTCCTAAAGTCGAGTAGACTTGATCTGATTATCAACTCTGAACAAGTGAGGATATTTCTTTTTGATCTCATCTTCTCTTTTCCATGTGTATTCTGGTCCTCTCTTTACGTTCCACTTAACTTTCACTATAGGAATTCTATTCTTTCTTAATCTTTTTACTTCCTTATCTATAATGGCTATTGGTTCTTCCACAAAATGAAGTTTCCTATCTACTTGACTTCTTGAATTGGCACTTTAATGTTTCATCTGTTAGACATTTCTTTAAGTTGGGCTTCCCGAATTTGATTTAACAAATCTGAATGTAATTCCATTCTCATGGCACGTACTCGTAGTGGCTTACCCCTTTCTTTTCTACTTAAGGCATCAGCTACTACGTTTGCTTTTCTAGGGTGATACTTGATTTCACAATCATAATCACTTAGTAATTCTACCCATCTCCTTTGTCTCATATTCAACATCTTTTGATCAAATATATGTTGTAAACTTTTATGATCCGTATAAATTACACACTTAGTCCCATACAGGTAATGTCTCCAAATTTTCAATGCAAACACTACTGCTCCTAGTTCCAGATCATGTGGTATAGTTCTTTTCACTACCTCTAAGTTGTCTAGATGCATATGCAATTACTTTGGCTTTTTGCATTAAAACACATCCAAAACCTTGAGGCGATGCATCACAATATACTAGAAAATTATCTGTCCCTTCTGGCAATGCTAAAATAGGTGCACTACACGACCTATTCTTGAGGAGTTCAAATGCTTCATTTTGTTTTTCTTCCCATACATACTTTCTATCTTTCTGGGTCAATTCTGTCAAAGGTTGAGCTATTCTTAAGATTTTCTATAAATCTTCTATAATATCTAGCTAAACCTAGGAATTGTCGTACTTCAGTTGGGATCTTTGGAATTTCCCATTTCTTGACTGCTTCAATCTTTGCTGATCAACTTGAATCCCATCTTGATTAACTATGTGTCCTTGGAATTGTACTTCCCTTTTCCAAAATTCACATTTTGAGAATTTTGCATACAACTTTTCCTTTTGTAGTAATTCCAAAGTTAATCTTAAATGTTGTTCATGGTCTTTCTTATTTTTAGAATAAATCAGGATGTCATCTATGAATACTATGGAGCATTGCATACTCTAAATAGGGTATGAATAAATCAGGATGTTCATGGTCTTTCTTAAATTTATCTAAATAGGGTTTGCATACTCTATTCATTAGATCCATAAATACTGCTGGAGCATTGCTTAGCCCAAATGGCATTACAAGAAATTCGTAATGTCCGTACCTAGTCCTGAATGCAGTTTTTGATATATCTTCATCCTGTACTCTTAACTGATGATATTCAGATCTTAAATCTATTTTGGAAATATAACTAGATCCTTGCAATTGATCAAATAAATCATCAATCCTAGGGAGAGGATACCTATTCTTTATGGTAACTTTATTGAGTTCCCTATAATCAATACACATTCTAAAAGTTCCATCTTTCTTTTTGACAAACAGAACCGGTGCTCCCTAAGGTGATACACTAGGGCGTATAAATCCCTTATCCAACAGTTCTTGTAATTGGTTCATTAACTCTTTCATTTCCGTTGGTGCTAAACAATACGGGGCTTTAGCAATAGGGGTTGTTCCTAGTACTAATTCTATTTTAAACTCTACTTGACGAGGGGGTGGCAATCCGGGTAATTCATCAGGGAAAACATCAGGATATTCATTGATAATAGGAACACTTTCTAAATTTATCTTATCTAGTTTTGTATCAACTACATGGGGCAAGAAAGCTAAACATCTCTTCTTTAAGCATTTTTGCACTTCCTTACAGGAAATTATTTTCATAATACCATTAGGTTTTTCGCCGTATATACAGAGAGTTTTATTTTCCTTAATCAGAGGAATCTTTATCATTCTCTTTCTACATATAATTTCAGAATGATTCTTAATTAACAATCCATACCTACTACAATATCAAAACCTCCTAATTCAATAGGAATCAAATCTATATCAAAATAGTGGTCATCTAGGTTTAAAGTACAGTTAGAAATGATTTCACCAGCTTTAGTTATTTTACCATCAGCTAATTCTATCATATATTTGTGCTTTGGCTTCTCAGATATTAGATTAAGTGACGGTCTAAAGGTATTTGAAATGAAACTACGAGTTGCTCCTGTATCAAATAATACTGTTGTGTACTGATTGTTGATAAGGAACGTACCCGTTACTACTTCTGGTTCATGCCGAGCTTCTTTAGCTTGCATTACGAAAGCTCTTTCACGGGGGTTGTTTTGGTTAACTGGAGCCTTGCCTTTTCGTTGTGGACATTTATTACGAAAATGGTTTTCGTTACCACACTGATAGTAGACTGGTTTAGGGTTGGTGGGTTCTTGCAGTCTCGGGATATATGTCCCTTCTTCTTGCAATTATAACGATTACTGTCATACAATTTCCAGAGTGGTATCTTTGGCAGATACTACACCATGGTGTTCTTCAGTTTGTGTTTTCTTTTCTCGTACAGCTCCTAAGAAATTTCTTTGTGGAGGTCGGGTTATTCTTTTCTAAGGGTTTTCTCCAATTTCCTTCCTGTGTGGTTGTCATTCCACTTTCTTTTCTCTCCTATTTTTGGATTGCTTAAAGATCCATTTCGATCATTTCATCTGTTAAGCTTCCTGACAGGCTTACTGTTTCCTGGAAGGTTTTGGGCATTGCGGATTTAACTAATCCCTTATTTGTGGTACTAATCCCCAAATATATCTTCCTATCCTTTTAGGTTCAGGGGTTATCAGGTGTGGCACTAATCTGGAGAGTTCATTATACTTGTCGGTATATTCCCGATGTGCAGCTCCTCTCATCTCTAATGCCAAGAATTCTGTCTCTAATTCTCTATTTCATTATAAGGATAATATTTTTCTATTACCAGGTTTCTAAATTCTTCCCAACTTATCTTATTCATAACATGCCTACCTTTAGTTTGCATTTCCATTTTCCACCAGGATTGTGCCTCTCCTTTAAGTGAATGCGAAGCAAACAGTGTCTTATAATTGTTGGCATAGTTACTAATTTCTAAGACTGCTTCAATTTCATCTAACCAACGTAGGGCTTGTATAGCTCCTCCTCTTCCATCAAATTCCCGAGGTCTGCACGACATAAAAGTCTTTTAAGAGCATCCTTTTGTGACTCCATTTAAGATTTCTTCCTCTTGTCGTTCCTTTGGATTAATATTTTCCGGTCTTTCATTTTGGCATGACGTGGTTCCAAAGTTTAGATTCTGTTGTAGTTGGGCTATCAGAGTAGGTAATGTAGCTTCTATTTGTTGAGCTACTAGTTGAGAAATCTTGTTATTCTTATTTGTGTCGTTATCCACAGGTGTTTCTTCCCCAAGTCGGGTTCTAGGTCGTCCCACCCGTGCTGTTCTTCGTACAGGCTGAGTATTTTTTTTGGCGGCATGATTCACTATAGTTAATTATAATTAGTATCATAAGTAAAAATCTTAACACAATTCTTATTTAACACATAACAGATAGACATTTAAACATAAAAGATATATATATATATCATTAAGTTCTTATTATTTTTTTTTATTTTGACAAGTTATACTAGATAGTTTCTAGTTCTTGCTAATTCATTCCCATATCTTTATGAAGATATTTTTCTTAGGTGTTTTGAATTTCTTGATATCCTTCTGGATTCTCCGGATTCCTTGTTGTATTTTCTTGAGCTTCCTAAGGGTCCATTGAGCTGTCTCCACTTGATCCTCATTCAGCTTTTGTCTTCTAATTATTTTACCTTCATTCCCGGAAGAATCAGAATTTTGTATTTCTATATCTTCGACTTGCTTAGCCATAAATCTGTCACCACATCGTATCTTTTCCTAGGGGTCTTAATTGTATATCCCCTGATGTTTACTGATGCACGTCGAACATAAAATTTTGGTTTAATGTTGTTCTCAACTTCAATTTAGGAAGTTTTCATAACTTGTGTGGGTTCTGGTTCAGGTGTTATTTCCTTAAGGTTGCTATGGTCTGAGCATTCGGAAGGATCAATCTTATTGTGGTAACTATCTGAATTCATAGCTGCAAAAATTTCTTTATAATTTTTATCAAAACAGTTAGTCACATATTTTCATAGATATTCTATATATCACATATTTTTATTGGAATTATTAAAGCTATGCATATAATCATGAAATTTCACATAAAATCATATCACATCTATATATATATATATTTATCAAATATATTGTTTATTATAACTTGAACTTATGGTTATAGTCTAGGTATTTTTATAGTATCTAATTCTCTATAACCAATGGCTCTGATACCAACCTGTCACATCCCGGCGGAAGCGTGAAGCGTTTTGGATGTGACTTGTTGGTTCAGAATGCATTGATTATAAAGAGTCAAGATTTAATTATACACATCAACACATATCATCACATAACATATTTTATTAATATAGGTTAGGATTACATCATATATATAAGTAGTCAAAATTTAATATAATCCTATTACAACATATTATTTAACTACAACATCTTCAAAGACGATGGAAATGGGCATCCATCGCTACACTGAAATCGTAGATGTTAACAGTTAGATTCACACAAACTCTTTCTATAATTTCTCCCCAGCCATTGTACACATCAAAAGAGAATTCAATATTGTTAGTCATGGCTACCTGAAAAAGCATACTCAAAATAGTCAAAATAAAGTTGGTGAGATCATAGGTTTAAATCCAGACAAAATATTTTTGATGCATCAATTACAACCAAACCTTTCTTACTAATCTGATAATTCACACTGTCATGAAATAATTCATAAAATCAGATAATATAGCATCACAACACTCATCCTATTAGTGCAGGAAATATTTTTCTAAGTAGCGCTACCTATATTATCCAACGGTTCTACATCCGAATTAATGTTTGTATCACAAATGACAGTATATCTTAAAAATCTCAAAATAATGCATCAAACATAAAACAGTATGTTTTTTCCCCCAAAAATTTATAAATACCAAAATGGGACTATGAGTCCCACCTTTTCTCCAATGATAACCTATAAAAATCAATTTATAAGTTAGATATAAAATTTTCTTTAAACTTTTTAGAATCTCAGATGTAAGCAATTTCTAAAATTATAATAGTAATATTATTAGATAATATTACCATAGAATTTTCAACTTCCCTTGTATCATAAATAAATTGTTATAATTATTACAAACTCATCATAAATCATTAAAAATAGCTACTGTCATCCATAAATTCCAAACTTTTTCCAGAATATTATTACAACAATTTAAAACACTTCATAAGTTTCTTGATGTCTAACTCACAGTAGATTTGTTTCTATAATTTTTACAATAATCCCAATATTTAGTAAAAATAGCTATACGACTCCAAAAATTATAAAATTTATACATTCTATTGAGATAAATTTATCATTACTTCAGTGAAGTTTTAGATATTTTTCATATTGTCTAAGTATTTCTTTTAATTTTCCATTTACAGATCACATAAAAATTCATATCTTAGTCATAGAAAGGAATTAAATTACAAAATTAATTCTGGAGCTTCTATAAAACATATGTATCCTTATATAATTTTTCTAAAATTTTTCCAGATTCAGTTCTCTTATCTGAGAATTTACTTTCATTTACCTAAAATAATTTGTATAAATTATTTTACTTATTATATTTTTATCAAAATTTGCAGATTGTTATTTCATAATTTTTCTAACTAATATTAAATGTTTATTCCCATAATCTCATTCATTTAAATGATAAACCTGTTTTGTCAAGATTACATATCATTTAAACTCATGTATTAGTATTAAATCCTTGATTTTTATAAATGTTTTAACTTTCTGTTTTTAAACCCTTTTTATACTGATTTTTTATGGAAATCATGTGGTTATGAGTGTTTGCAAAGAACCTTGATGATTTAGCTAATGAGTTAATCATATGTGTTTAGTTAAACACATATATATAACTTGTTAGTTATTGGTTTTGAGGGTAATACATTGTTTATTAGAGAGAGGTAGTGGATTAGCTTCTTGATGTTCCGAGTCTTGAGGGTTCTTGATCTCACAAACTTCGGAAGATGGTGAAGCTTGGATGTTGTCTATAGAAACCGAGAGAAAGAAAGAGTGGATTGTTGTAGTTGATGGGGTGGTGTATAGAAACCGAGAGAAAGAAAGAGTGGATTGTTGTAGTTAATGGGGTGGTGGTGCTCTTAGAGGAACCGAGAGATGAAGGGAGAGTGGAGGTGATATTTGTTTATGATTCAAGGATGTATTTATGTTTGAAGTGGTAGAAACCGAAAGAAAGTGAAGGTGGCGGTTGTGATGTTTGTAAGAGATCTTGTCTCAATGTTTTGGAGTTCAAATAATCCAAAACTTGGATATGTAGGTGTGGGGGTGGCGGTTTAAGGGGTGGACACCTAACCATTTGTGATCATGGCTATTAAGTGAAGTGTCCAAGTTAGATGTATGTTTAGTGTCAAGTAATGATGGTGCCTTGATGACTAGGAGCTAGGGATGCAAGGTGGCGATGTGGAGGGTAAGATTGGTGTCATGAAGTGGTGATGGTGCATGCTAGTAAGCCGAGAGGGATGGGAGGGGTGGTTCGGTGTCTAGGTTAGTGTTAATGATAGGTTTAGTCTCTCTTAATTAGTGTTTTGAGGGTGTTTAATTGGGTGGTTAATGAGCCGGGTTTCAGGCTTTTTACTTAGATTGGTGTTTAGGTGTTTAAGGGTTGCTTAGTTTTGTTTTGAATACCAAGTTTCCTTCGATGTTTCATTGTATTTGTGTTGTTTATTCGAGTTGTAACACGATACATTTAATCTTAAAATGTTAAAGTGTTTTTAAGCAAATAATATTTTGGTACCATAACTTATGCATGCCTAAGTATGAAATATATGTTCATACATACATAATTCTCATGCATGCAAGCATGCATACGTAAATATAATATATATATACGCACATCAAAATATATATATAAACAAGCCAAAAGAGTTAGTCCACTAATAGTTGATGTATATAAAAATCTTAAATTGTCTAACCTTATTTTTAGGGTTGTCACATTCTCTCCCTGTTAAAGAATTTCGTCCCGAAATTCATTGGAGGATAGTTCCTAAAGTCGAGTAGACTTGATCTGATTATCAACTCTGAACAAGTGAGGATATTTCTTTTTTATCTCATCTTCCCTTTCCCATGTGTATTTTGGTCCTCTTTTTGCGTTCCACTTAACTTTCACTATAGGAATTCTATTAGCATGGTTCAGTCGTGCGACTGACTCAATCTTAAGTCTCAGTCGTGCGACTGATCCAGTCTTTTGGTTCAGCCGTGCGACTAGTCCATAAGCATGATATATTCATGCGCATGGTCTATTAGCATGGTCCATTAGCATGAACAATCACATGGATAAGTTAAATATACTTCTAACTTCTTATTGACTTAGAACCATGTAGAACAACATCAAACCTTTATAGTTAGTCCATACACGTGCAACACATTCAATATACTGATATCATGACATAATCAAACATAAATTAACATCGCAATGCACTTCATATATCATTCATTCAATTCATTACATCGATTACATATATGTAAGACATGAAAGACTTTTACATTTCAGAACATAAACTAGGTACATCAATATGTATCAACAAACTCCCCTTTGGACCTAGTTTACTCTATTGTCTAACATTCTGCACATGTTCTTGGAACTTCTTGTACTTCTCTTCTGTTGTAACTCTTGCATGTATCTCGAATGCAAAGCAAAGTCGTATGATGTGTTGGAACTGTTGTACAATGTCCTGCGTATCATAGAATAGTGGCCACTTGTATAGAGTGTAGACATCGTCTTTGGACAAGTTGGTCAGCCACATAGGGTCAAACACCCGGATAGTCTCAATCTGAGCATCTTTGTATAAAACTATGACCGCTTCACCCGTTCGCCAGTCGTAATACCACCATTTGAAGTGTTGAGTGAAGTCCTGAGGCATCTCCCATAATAGGATCTTTGACATTGTGCGTGGAGGACTCCACTTCAGCACTACCTTAGGATTTCTAGTATGTGGATCAACTTCGGTCTTATTTATGAACGTTTAGGCTATTGAGGCCTGAAGTTGACCCACCTGGTGTGGTATTCTCTTTTTAGCACCATCTCAAACCATCCCGACATCTTTCTGTGATTGGCGTACAAAACGTCTAAACAGGAAAGTCTGTTTAACTCAAAACCAGGGAGAGCATTCAGATCATGCGGGTATCTGAAGTACTCTATTCCCTTCTCTCTTTTCACCGTGTACACATCCAAGTCTTCAAAATACGCCCAGCTAATAATCTTACTAGACACCTTTTGATGCTTTTTAACTCTGTAGAGTTTGGTGTAGGCGTTAGACTTTGGCGGTTGTCGTCGGGCTCTCATTTCTTCTAGGCACACAGCCCACTCAGCCTTCTTGATATCAACATCAGTGTCCGAGGCTTAGCCTTTCCCTTCTTCTTTCTCCTTCTTTTTATTTAGCATCAAGAGCTCTAAACGTATCACCGCCAAATGTTTCACCCAAATCGGGATAACATTTCCCTGTTGGTCAGTGTACTGTGGATATTCTTGTGCAATGATATCCTCGATATCAATCTCATCGACACCTGTAGCTCTTCATCACTCATGACATCAACCTTGGGAGCATTCTTGACTAGCTCATCCGAGTTGAGTCTGAACATATCGGCCAGCTGCTCGTCTGTGAGATCATGAATGATCTCTCCCTCCTCTGGTGTAGAACTCACAGACCTTCAAATAATCCCTTGCAAATCAAGAATCATGGTTAGCTAAGTCTTGATTTATTGTACGGGTACTATGTCATGCTCATCAGTCTGTTGAGATTCATCTGTTTGTTTAAACATTCAAAACCACACAAACACATCAGTAATCAATTCATTTACATTAAGAAACATTGATAAACAATAATTACATAAGTGTAATACATAATTCAAGTACAAAAGATAATCAGAAGTTAAGACAACTAATCATTACTCTTGTCTTTGTCACTTGGCTCTTCAGCTTGAGGAGCTAAGGTGGACGGTCTTGATTCTTGCCTTCGTTTTAACCTCCGTTCCTGAGCTGATGGATCTGAGGCTGATGCGGATGCATTAACTTCGGGCTCATCCTCATCTCCTCCCTCTTTGTCCTTACCACTGCTCTCTCCTTCAACATCATCATCATCATCAGACTCATCATCATCAGATGACTCGTTATCATCATCATCATCACCACCACCTTTGATCTTAAGAGGCTCGCCCTTAGTCCCTTTGAGTCGGAGAAGAAGCTTTTTGTTCTTCTTCTCGAACTCCTCTATCCTCTTAACCGAGGCCATCAGAAGCTCATTTTGTGTTATCAGGGCAATATGAACTCTAGCCCAAGGCTCTCTCATGGGTAGCATCTCTCTCAGTCAGATGGGTAATCTGTTGACTCTGAGCTGCAGTCTTCTCGTTCAGCAGGGCGATCTGCTTGCCCTACTCAACGTTGACAGCCATCAATTGATTCTTCTGGTTCGCTCGAATATCATCAGTTGCGATCAGTTTGAGAACCAGACAGTTGAGGTTGGTAAGCTGTTCGTCTAACCCAACGTTGGTCAGAGAAGATCCCAGTGGTGGTACTGATGAGGTGGAAGGTCCGGCATGTGACGTGGTGGGTGGAGTGGTGGATGTAGTATATGTGGGAGTGGTAGTGGTTATGGTTTGTGGTGGAATGGATGAGGTGAGTGGAATGGTGGTAGCTATAGTGCTGGTGGTAGATGTGATGGGAGTGGTGGATGTAGTGGTTGTGGTGGTGGTAGGTATGGTAGGGATGGTGGAGGTAGTGGCTGTGGTGGTAGGTGATGTCATCAGCACTATACGTCTTCTTTTGGCCTTCTTGCCATGTGGTTGTGCCATCCTCTTCAATCATGAGCCCTTGGAGCTCTAGGATCCCCCTGGGCTTGGCTGGGGATGTGTATAGGTAGGATCAGCAGCGTCAGTACCCTCAACCCCAGCCCCGCGTCCTCCAACCGCCTCCATACCCGGTTCGGTAGCCACCACACGACTACTGACTGTCCTCGTGAGAGGCTCTCCGTCGGACTCGTCATCTGGTAGGAAGTCCCGATGGATGGCTGCCTGCTCCAATCCACCGGGAGCGGAGGAACTACCGTGTGGGGGTGGTGAAGACATAGTGGAAGTCTCAGTGGCCCTTGGCTGACTTGGGCCTGTGTCTCCACCACCCTGACCATCATCATGGTCATCATCGTCATTCCTCATCGATAGGAGCCAAAATCGGCTCAACATCTGAGTCGCTGTCATCGTGACGCCATTGTTTAAGCGCTGGCGCCACGTAATCCTCCCTGGCCAGGTGGCCGAACAACCTCCTAACCGGGGGCTTAACCTGCTTCCCTCGGTAGACCTTCATCCTTCCCAAGTTGGTGTCGTCCACAACTTCCAATGACACCGCATCGTCCTTCTCCGTGGGAAGGTGAGGAAGCTTCTCGTTGATCATCATCTGAATAAACCTTGGGTACATACAGAAGCTCTCTTTCGCTTTGGCTTCTATGTTCTCAATCAGATAAGTAAAGAACATCCGTGAGAAGCTGAACGGATGATTCAGCACCAAAGCCACATACGCGTTCTGGATCTGATCCGATAGCTCATCGAATCCTCCCCTCGTGGAGGCTATGCACTTCAGGATCACATGTGCCAAATATTTGAATTGTGGACACATGTTACTCTTGTTCAGTACGCCAGCGTTGATATCACCGGCGTACTTGATCCTGAGGAGATATCCCCGTACCGTTAGGGGATGCAGCTTGGTTGGGTGTGCACCATCATCACCCAAGACCAAGACTCGCCTGATATCCTCTTCACTGATCTAGATATCTTCCCCAAAGATAGAACTCCTAATGCAGTAGGGCTCTGTAGATCTGTCAACAATGGCGTTCTCCCAGAACACCTGCTGGATCGACCTGTATGGTATACATGGAGTATATATGGCTGTGAAGATCCTCGAACGTCGTAGAAAGGCTATGATCCCGATAAACTCAGAGGCGTTCCGGGATGTGGGTCCAGATGAGCACATATATTGTGCTTCGTGCTTATCATCTATCTATCTTCCATATTGCTGCAATACAAGGGACAAACATATTACTTCCGTTCATAATAGATAAATAATTTGACTTAGAATAGATTTTGACCAATCTAGTTCAATCGTGCGATTGAACCATATGACTGGGTTCAGTCGTACAATTGAGCCTGCGACTGAGTTCAGTCGTGTGCAAAGCCATGCGGTTGAGTCAGTCGTGCGACTGAATCACCGATTGGTTCAATCATGCGATTGAAGCATGTGACTGGCTCAATCGTGCGACTGAAGTTCATCAATCTGTCCATACGCATAAACCCCTGTGCGACACCATAAACTTGAATCTTGTCACCAAGTGAAATTAGACGTCGTTTTCGGGTTCATATGGTTCGCAGGGACCCGATATAGCATTTAAGGTCCTTTAAATCGACAATTTTGTTTATGTCTCGGTTATTTGTTTTAACAATTAGGTCATGTTTGATTCGTGTTAAGCAGTTGTTTGTCCTGATATCTTTCACAAATTACCTGTATAAGAATACACTATCGGTTAGAACAGGAATCAGAAGGTAATCTCAAAAGTTGGAAATTTTGGCAGAGTAACAGTGCTTTGGCGGTTTTTTGAAAGTTTGAAGTGTGGTAGAGTTTACGACCGAATGAGCCTCTATTTATACTGTTTTGGGTTTCAGTCGTGCGACTAGATCCAGACGCATGGCTCAATCGTCCGACTGAGGTTCAGTCGTGCAACTGGCTCCATACTCCTCCCTTCAGTCATGCGACTGGCTCATTTGCCTCTCTTCAGTCGTGCGACTGGCTCAGTCTTGTGGTCCAATCGCATGACTGTCTCATACTCATGGTCCAATCGTATGACTGGCTCATTCTCATGGTCCAATCGTATGGCTGGCTCATTCTCATGGTCCAATCGTACGATTGAATCATTCTTATGATTCAATCGTACGATTGGTTCATACTTATGATCCAATGGTACGATTGATTCATACAAGTGGCCACTATTCTAGGATACGTAGTACATTGTACAAGCTCTACAGTTCCAACACGTCATACGACTCTGCTTTGCATTCGAGATACATGCAGGAGCTATAAGAGAAGATAAGTACAAGAAGTTCCAAGAACATGTGCAGAATGTTAGACAATAGAGTAAACTAGGTCCAAGGGGGAGATTAGTTTAGTTTCAGTATTTATTTACTTAAAAAAATAAAAAATAAAAAATAAAAAATAAATAAAAAATAAATAAAAAAATAAAAAGGAGGCGGACAGATAGGCTGAAAGCAAATCAAATCTGTGAGATTGATCCTCAGGTCAGTGCTTATCCTCAGGTCAGTGCTTATCCTCAGGTCAGTGCCATCGCACAGTAGAGAGACACACAACCTATCTTCTTGTAAGAGCACTGATGTGCTCCAAATTACACATATAAACACTATCAAAAGCACATCATTTATTTCTTGATTCCTCCCGAAATATGGTGATTACGTACTTAAATCTTTTAATTGTGTTTTCAGGTGTTGTGAAGGGCAAGATGGACAAAAGGAGCATAATGGACAAGAAATTGAAGAAATCCAAGCTTAAAGCTCCAAGCAGGGGGCCATGCCTCATTAAGCACGCCCCCATGCCTTGCCTGAAACACGCCGCCGTGCTAATTTGGCACACCCCCATGATTGGACATCTGACAGGACAAAAGTACTGTCCCCCAAAAGTGATCACGGGGCCGTGCCCCATATGACCACGGGGCCGTGATACCCCCTTTCACGGGACCGTGCCTATTTTGTCACGGGGCCGTGCCCCGACAGCTCCTGCACGTACGAACCGACCAACTTTCGTAAGCATTGTACTAACACGGGGCCGTGCCTTTTTGTCACGGGGTCGTGCTTAAACACTCCGAGAAGCCTATAAATAGAGGTCCAAGCTCTTCATTTTGCAAGCTTTTGGTGGAAGGGACACTCTGCAGAATTCTCTCGGGAATCAATTTTTGAAGACTATTTGGAGGCTCGGGAGGTGCATACAACACTTGGAAGAAGCTCGGGATTATCTAAACACCATCCATTGTGGATCATTGGTTTGATTGTTCTATTTTATCAATGAATCCATATCTATCTTCTATGTTGTTTGTTACATTACAGCTCGTCATGAGCTAAACTCTTATTATCATCCTACTTGGATGAAACTTATGTAATTTGTGATGAATTAATGGTGTGATAAATATTATGTTAATGTTATGGTGGTCTTGGGAAAACTTTCGATGGGTAGCACCTACATTTGAACGGGGGGTTATAAGTTTATGGTTTGTAATTGTGATTGTCATACACGGTTGAAAAACATATGATCAACTTTTATTCATAACAACTGTGGCTAATTAACTAGAGATGATTATTAGAAATCATAAGACCTTAACTTTCTGATCATTTACGGGTTCCCTTTTATTAGTCTGAGAAATCTACAGTAATTGTTATGGTTTTCTAAAATTAATGGTATGTTAGAATAGAACTTGATCAACTCTTTTCTTACATTAAGTTATGTTTTCAGAAATCATATGTCGAAAAGGGCACAAAAGATTTACCTACATCACTAGGGCCTTGACCTAAGCAGTAAATCTCAGCCTGTGTTGGTCTTGGTCACTACGGAGCGGATAGACGAGAAATCGCGCCAGCTCATCTTTATAAACGTTAACACAATTACTTTATTCAATATCTTTAATCACACCATCACTTCATCACAATTACATAAGTGTAATCCAAGTTAGGATGATAGCCTTTATCCCTTGATTCTAAATCCAAAAGTTTCAACTTGCTTTACTTTATTTCTTATTTTTATCGTTAGTTTAAAACCCTAATTTATATCAATACAATTCATCATTCTCTTAAACAAAAACTGATAGTCAATTACAAGGATTGTTGAGTAGTCTTAGTGTGTCCACGGATTGATACTCGGTTCTTACCATCACTATATTACCTCACGATGGGTGCACTTGCCTTTTGTGTGTGTAGTTAGTAGTAGTAACAACCATTTAAAACTGAGTCTGTGCGAAAATTCTTCATCAAAAATATATATACTTTCACACCGCATCAAGTTTTTGGCGCCGTTGCCTGGGATACACGGCAAGTTTGAAAGACAATCTAAATTTTTGACTGTCCTGTTTATATCTTGTTAATATTTTTTGTTCAAATTCATTTTAATTTTGTAGTTAGTTTACCTTAGCCAGTTTAGTTACATTTGCCTGATTCATTTTAAGCCTAGTTAGTTTTTGCTTCCTTAAGTTAGTGTATGTCCGACTCGTCTAGTCCTGAACTTGTTTCACCTCTTTTGGAACCTGAACAACTTTTCCGACAAAGGTTACGTGAAAGGCCGCAACAAGCAGCAACAATCATCGAAGAAGACATCTCGGAAGATACACCATCCAAAGGAGACATGGCTAATCAAGACGAGGAAATGAAGATGACGCACTATGCCACGCCATCAATCGACAGTTATGAGTCTAGTGTTGTCCAACCAGCAATAGCGGCCAACGATTTCAAGATTAAGTCTAGTATTATCCAACTAGTAGAGAACTCTGTTCAGTTTCAGGATTGCAAGACGAAGACCCTAACGCTCACATCTCACGATTCCTTCGTATCTGTGCAACTTTCAAAATCAACAACTGTTCAGACGATGCTATTAGACTACGACTTTTTCCATTTTCACTTCCCGGCCGAGCCATTGACTGGCTCGATTCACTTCCGCCTGGTTCTATCACCACATGGGCGGAAATGGCTGAACAATTCCTGTTGAAATACTTTCCACCCGATCGCACTGCCAAATTGAGAAGCAGCATCACGAGCTTTTGCCAAGACGATGATGAATCATTACACGCAGCATGGGAGAGATATAAAGGTCTCCTTCGGAGATGCCCACATCACGGACTTGATCTGTGGCTGCAGTGTCAAACCTTTATGATGCAATCAGCGGAGCACACAAACAAGCCGTAGACCAAAGTGCGGGAGGAGATTTCGGAAGTGTCACACCAACAGAAGCATACCAAGCCCTAGAGAAGGCAGCTAAGAAGAGCTTTGCTTACAATCCCTTGAGAAACAAAATCAACTCTAGAGGAATTCATCAAGTAGACTCTGAGACACTGATCACAGCCCAGTTAGAAGCCTTAACCAAACGATTCGAACAATTGCAAGCTGAACTTAAAAAGACTCCAACACGATGCAACACATGTGGAAGCTCACACAAGACCAATGAATGCCCGCAAGGCATTATGATGATGGAAGATGTTGACTACGTAGGAGGCCCAAACAACGCATATAATAACAACTCAAATTGGAGGAGCAATCTGAATTACAGAGAAGCCGGTAACAGCCAACCATCAACTGGATTCAACCGTAGGCCACCTTACCAGCAACAGAAACCACCATATCAAGGTCCAAGCAGTAGTAATCAAGACCGTGGAGCATCATCAATGGAAGATTTATTACAGCAATTGTTGTTAACCACACAAGCCACAGATGAGTACATCCGGAAATCTGATCGAAGAAACGAGGAAAGGTTCCAAAGAAACGAGGCTGAAATCAAAAGCAACAAAGCATCATTGCAAACCATTGAAAACCAGGTGGGTCAGATAGCACAACAACTATCTATGAGACCCCAAGGTACTTTGCCCAGCAATACTGTAACAAACCCCAATGCTCAAGTCAAAGCCATCACCACAAGGAGTGGCAAAACCACTCAAGGTGATGCACCTGTATTACAGCCCATCCTTGAAGAAATAGAACTCGAGACACCACGTAATACAAGTGACAAGCAAAAGCAACCTGTCATTGTTGAAGAACCAGCCAAGAAATACGTACCACCACCACCTTATGTTCCACCACCTCCATATCCCGGTCGTCTGAGACAACAACGAATGGAGGCACAATATGGCAAATTTCTAGGATTGTTCAAACAACTCCATATTAATCTGCCATTGGTGGAAGCCTTAGCCCAAATGCCAAATTATGCTAAGTTTTTAAAAGGTGTATTGTCAAACAAGAAGAAACTGGAAGAGTTATCACATGTAGTTTTGAATGAGGAATGCTCAGCAGTTCTTCAAAACAAACTACCTCAAAAGATGACTGATCCAGGGAGTTTTACCATACCTTGCCTAATAGGAAATCTTTCTGTCAGCAACGCGTTAGCCGATTTAGGTGCTAGTATTAACCTCATGCCTTATACAGTTTTTGAAAAATTAAACTTAGGTGAGCCTAGACCTACTCGTATGAGCATCCAATTAGCTGACCGTTCTGTCAAATATCCGAGGGGCATTGTTGAAAATCTCTTAGTTAAAATCAACAAGTTCGTATTTCCCGTTGATTTTGTGATCCTCGACATGGATGAGGATAAGAATGTTCCTCTCATCTTAGGTCGACCTTTTTTAGCAACCGCTCGAGCCCTCATTGATGTTTGCACCGGCAAACTCACACTCCGAGTGGATGAGGAGGAAGTGACATTCGACATAGGACAATCCATGAAAATCCTCAACATCATGACGATTCACTCTATTATACTGATGTTTGCGACTCAGTCATAAGCTGTCATCTGAAGAACACTCGTCAAATTGAAGCCTGCGATACTCAATTAATAGAAATCCAAACCACTGAGCCTGTCTGTGAGCACCAAATCATTCCAGAACTCGAAGTTGACGAAACATCATCTTGTCAAGAAGCATTTGAGATCATCGATCAAGAATTAGAACCTAAAGCCAAACCTTCTATCGAAGACCCTCCGGCTTTAGAACTCAAAGAACTTCCATCTCATCTCGAATACGCTTTTCTTGAAAATACCTCTCAGCTTCCTGTCATAATCTCATCCGCCCTATCAAAAGATGAGAAGAATAAATTGCTCAATGTGCTGAAGGCACATAAACAAGCAATTTCATGGAAAATCATGGACATCAAGGGAATCAATCCATCCTTTTGCACTCACAAAATATTGATGGAGGGGGACTTCAAATCCGTCATTCAACCTCAAAGACGTTTAAATCCGAGCATGCAAGAGGTGGTGAAGAAAGAAGTAATCAAACGGCTAGATGCCGGTTTGATTTACCCTATTTCTGATTTGCCTTGGGTCAGTCCCGTCCAAGTTGTTCCAAAGAAAGGAGGAATGACTGTAGTAACTAACGAAAAGAATGAGCTTATTCCAACTCGTACGGTTACAGGTTGGAGAGTTTGCATCGATTATCGCAAACTCAATGACGCCACAAGAAAGGATCACTTTTCTTTACCTTTCATTGACCAAATGCTCGAGAGACTCTCTGGAAAAATGTTCTATTGTTTCCTCGACGGTTTCTCAGGGTACTTTCAAATTCCCATTGCTCCCGAAGATCAAGAGAAAACGACATTCACCTGTCCATATGGCACTTTTGCGTATCGACGAATGCCGTTTGGATTGTGTAATGCTCCTGCTACATTTCAAAGATGCATGGTAGCAATTTTTCATGACATGATTGAACACTCAATGGAAGTTTTCATGGATGATTTCTCAGTCTTTGGAAACTCATTCGAACAATGTCTTGAAAATCTGGAAAAAATGCTGGTTAGATGCGAGGACTCTAACCTTGTTCTAAATTAGAAAAAGTGTCATTTCATGGTTACTGAAGGAATAGTGTTGGGACACAAGATCTCTCGAGCAGGCCTCGAAGTTGATCAAGCTAAAGTGGACACTATTTCCAAACTGCCATATCCCACAACCGTGAAAGAAATTAGAAGCTTCCTAGGTCACGCAGGATTCTATCGCCGTTTCATTAAAGACTTTTCAAAAATCGCACGACCGATGACTCAACTTCTTGAGAAAGATGCAAAATTCGTGTTTTCCAACGAATGCATCAGTGCATTTGATCTGTTAAAAGATAGGTTGGTCACCGCTCCAATTATGGTTTCCCCAGATTGGACGTTATCATTTGAACTCATGTGCGATGCAAGCGATTTTGCGGTAGGAGCCGTGTTAGGAAAAAGGAAAGACAAGCAATTCCACCCAATTCACTATGCGAGCAAGACCTTAAACGACGCACAAGAAAACTACACAACCACCGAGAAAGAACTTCTCGCAGTAGTTTTCGCATTTGACAAATTCCGCTCGTATCTAGTCCTGTCAAAAACAGTCGTCTACACCGATCATGCAGCCCTACGTTATTTGTTCAACAAACAAGATGCAAAGCCGAGATTGATACGATGGATACTTCTGCTTCAAGAATTCGACATTGAGATTCGTGATAAGAAAGGAGCAGAAAATCTTACGGCTGATCATCTTTCGCGTCTTGAAGATTCAAACCGTCCACAAACCGAGGAATTCAAAAGAAATGATAATTTCCCTCACGAATTCCTTTTGAACATCCAATCTTCAATCGATGAGTATCCTTGGTTTGCCGACTTCGCAAACTATTTGTCAAGCGGACTCCTTCTTAAAGGAATGACTTATCAGCAAAAGAAGAAATTCTTTACTGATATTAAACATTACTATTGGGAAGATCCATACCTATTCATAATCGGTGCAGACCAACTCATTCGAAGATGCGTATACGGAAGTGAAGCAGAACAGATCCTAAGGCACTGTCATGAAGGACCCACAGGAGGCCACCATGGAGCAACTCTAACAGCCAAAAAGGTCTTCGATTCTGGATTCTATTGGCCAACGATCTTCAAGGATACTCACAACATGGTACGCACTGTGATGCATGTCAAAGAAAAACCAACATCTCGACACGGGATAAGATGCCTCAGAAACCCGTTCAAGTATGCGAGGTATTTGATGTATGGGGTATTGATTTCATGGGGCCATTCCCGGTATCATTTGGAAATCGTTACATCTTAGTAGCAGTTGACAATGTCTCAAAATGGGCCGAAGCTCAAGCCCTGCCCACCAACGATGCAAGAAATGTTGTCAGATTCCTTTAGAAATTATTCTCTCGTTTTGGTACCCCCAAGGCTTTGATTAGTGATCAAGGAACCCATTTTTGTAACAACCAGCTCGAAAGAGCAATGGCCCGTTATGGAGTAAATCATCGCTTTACAACCGCTTATCATCCACAAGCGAATGGGCAAGCGGAGGTCACTAATCGAGGTATCAAACGAATCCTAGAAAAAATCGTAGGACAAAATCACAAGGACTGGTCTGCCAAGCTAGACGATGCATTATGGGCTTTTCGAACAGCCTTTAAGACTCCCACTGGCACAACACCGTTTAAACTTGTTTATGGGAAGTCGTGTCATCTACCTGTGGAATTAGAACATAAAGCCTATTGGGCACTCAAAGCAGCAAACTTAGACCAAGGCCTTGCAGGAAAGAATCGATTTCTACAAATCCATGAACTTGAGGAACTGAGAGAACAAGCATACGAAAACGCTAGGGTTTACAAGGAAAAGACAAGGAAATTCCACGACTCTCGTTTAAGGAGCACTAAACGATTTCGTGTGGGGGAACGTGTCTTACTGTATAACTCTCGCTTACGTCTGTTTCCCGGAAAGTTAAAATCACGTTGGTCTGGACCTTACACGATTAAAAATGTGTTTCCAAATGGTGCAATCGAAATTGACAACCACGACGGTTTAAGTTTCAAAGTGAATGGACATCGTTTAAAGCCATATAACGATGGGCCAACCAAGATTTTCTCGGAGGAATTACACCTCCGCCCCGACGAGGATTAAGTGTGGGGAAGGGTCGCGCTGAAGACCCGAAACGAAAACACGGCACCTGTACATAGATTTTATTTCAAATTTTAGCTTTTTGTAGGACTCCCAAGCACAAGCACGGGGCCGTGCCCCACCAAGCACGCCCCCGTGCCTCTGACAAATTTTTTCCACGATCTCCGCTGACGACTCTGGAACGTTGTAGGACGAATTTAAGGCGACTTCTGACAAGCACGGGGTCGTGCCTACCCAAGCACGCCCCCGTGATCAACTTTGCAGACTTGTGTACAAATACCACACTTGTTTCAAGCTTTCATCACACCCAATTCTGCTCAAAATCTCACGAAGAAAAGATGAAAGAATCCAGTCAAGGAAGTTCTAATTGGAATCCTGCAACGAAGCCTCGAACTGAAACGAGAGAACCAACAACTCAAGAGTATTTCTTTAAGCTCCATGAGCTGATCAAGAAATTGATGGAGATGAATCTCACCGCAACTCAACGCTTGGCTGAACTCATCCAGAAAGTTCAGGACATGAGCGAGGAGCTTGTTTCCATCAACCGTCGGCTCGCGGAACTTAGCAACCGCACTTCGCACTACCCTATCCCGACCCTTCCACACAAAATGTGTGGAGGCTTCTTCTAGAGGCATTCCGTAAAGGGTCATGTGTGCTAGTGCGCGTTAAGGAGTTTGGTTTTGCAGTTTCAGATTCCCGGTTATTAACGTATTATGTAATCGTAGAAGATAGGAAAATGTATTTGTCGCTTGGTTTGCTTATTTGAATTCTAGAACTAATTTTGTAACTTCTCTGATGAATTGGACGTGTCAAAACTTAGCCGGGTAAATTACGCAACGCGCGAAATTGAAAAACGGAACAACAAAATACTGAACCGAGACTGCACAAGGCAATCACGGCCCCGTGCCCCAACAAGCACGCCCCCGTGACGACAAATTTTCGACAAAATCTGACTTGTTTCAGCATTTTGTCTTGTTCCCCATCAATGACTAGTGATAAAGCCCGATTTTTTGGACCTGCAACTTCATTTCTTCTTCATTTTGTTATCAATTTTTTTCAATTCTTCCTTCTTGTTTTCAAGCATCATTTCAAGAAGATAATCAAGAGGTTAGTATGTCATTTTCCATGATTATGGTAGCCATTTGCATGTATTTAGGTGATTATGTCTCTAAACAACCGAAATCCTAATGATTATATGTAAAAGCTTGTGCTTAAACGATATGGAATTATGAATGCTTCATGCCTCTTTGTTTATGTTCTCTTGGAAGTTGATTAGTGTTAATTAGTTTGATTAGTTAGTAATTAGTGTTAAAATGTCATTTTCCATAGAATTAGTGTTAGTGTTAGTATGTTTCCCGTTAGTGTTTAAAAGACTATCTTCATAATGTGTGGTGATTTCTTTGTTAATCATGTTCAAGATACAAGAATTGGTAAGTAGTGTTGAAACATTATATATTTTTGTCTTGAATTATTAACAATTGATAAAAATGTTTAACGTATAATCTTTGGTTTTTCAAACAAGAAAATGATAAATTTATGCTTAATCAAGAATTTACAAACAAAACCACATTGGCTCGAGTTGAAATTTCATAATTCAAAATGTTAACCGCACCCCCACGTTTCAAGAGGCACACCCCCATGTTTGACAAATTTTTCTTAAAAAGCAACCGTGTCAACTATTTTTCTACACAAATTGATAAAAAGGGGTAACGTGGCTTTTGAAAATCAATCTTTCCTCTAAAATAGATAGTTTATTCCAAAAAAATCTGTTTTGTATATATTAACTAATTTGTCCAAATTTCAGGATCATGAACCATCCATACTTGCAATTTGGAGGAAACCGTGAAAGATGGTGTCGTGATCGATTGCAAAGGCTCTTGCAAAGGGCCGAAAGGTCACATTTGCAAGCCGATGAAGAAACCTTGGCGGCTGTCGGACAGCTCGAAAGATATAACAATTTATTGAGTATCCAGTGGAAGCGGTTGTTTTCACAAAATAGGCCTTCCATTTATGAACTAACTCTTGAATTTTTAGCATCTTTCAGATTTAGCATGAAAGACTCCGACCCTTGGGATGAGGAAGCAGTTACATTCAGACTGGGTGGACATTGGCGAAAAACATCCATCGCTTTGTTTGGTGTCTATCTAGGAATATATACAGAACAGGAAATGGAGGAGGAAGCAATCTCCGGAATGCCAGCTTATCATACATTTCCAGATGAGGAAAGTAGGGACGCAGAAAGCGGTGCCATGAGAAAGGCATTTTGGGAGAAGATTGGAACAGGGGCATTCAACTCAAGTAAAACCAAGAGTAGTCAGATTCGGGACCCATTGCTACGATACATACATCGGTTGCTTAGCCATTCGATAACAGCTCGTGGACAAAGCGAGGGAGTTGTTAGTTTGAGAGACTTGTTTATCTTATACTGTATGACTAATCATTTGCCCTGCAACATTGGGTATTTGTTTTGTAACTTGTTTGCCAGGAATGCAACTGCTGGTGCCCCGACACCAATGTTTGGAGGAAGCTGGATCCTGAACTTGTACGAGAGTTATGGGTGTAACACGGAAGGAACCGAAGGAGTAATGCCAGGATTGTTGGACTTAAGCATTTGCACAAGCATGTACATGATCACAACCTTACCAAATGGACAACCGAGATTCATGGATAGAAAGGGACAAATCTGGGATCCGGTAGACCCCGAGGAGATTATCATGGATCTTGATATGCCAGCACATCATGAAGACGTCGGGGCCTCCAGCTCACACGCCGGAGAATTTCCAACCATGTTAGACCTCTATGAAGCAATCCAGACCACCAGTGACCATGCAAGGAGATCATTTGAATACGCGCAACAAGATTTCAACCGCGTCGAAAATCTGAACTCTCGAGTGGACGACCTGAGCAATGATATCACATACATCAGAAACCGAATGTATCATGAGTGGGGGGATATCCCACCACAAAGCCCTTGTAAATCCACATCACTTTCAGGGGCCGGGCATAGTCGTTTTGTGCCAATCTATCCTTTACTTTATGTCATTTTATTTTTATTTTGTGTGTTTAGGATTTTAATGCTTTCAATAAATGGATGATATTTCAGGTGATCCCGATGGTTCTCGCAAGCAAAGATACAAGTCAACTTCATAATAGTTTGGGGAGTATCTCATTTCCATTCCTTGTTTTTAATTTATCTATCACATTGGGGACAATGTGAATTTTAAGTGTGGGGATGGGATTAATCGAGACACATACTTAATACTTTGCTAAAAACAGGTCCAAATTGAAAATTTTGAACCAAATCACTTAACCATAAATTTTTGTGACACGAAGCCAAAAATTTAAACAATTTTTGATAAACCAAATTATAAATATACGTTTTCGGGAAATAAATAAGTAAATAAAAGAAATCCAAATAAAAATTGAAAATATTTTTTGTGATATCCTTAAAAGCAATAATCAAGTAAACATATGTAATCATGCAAAATGAAACACTTTTACCCAATTCCATCCATTTGTGAGTTTATTTTTGAGCCTTAAACAGCTTTTGCAAATATTTGCAATTTTACTTTTATTCTGGATTCAATTGAGAGTACCTCATGATACGTGTGATTAGAACTTGCTTTGGGTATACATTTCAAGACCTTAATTAGTATTTTCTGCATAAAAATGAGTTAGGCATTAGGAAACCCTTAACCATTCAAGCCCCAACCATTTTCTTTTAATCTTACCTACCCTGTAAGGCCCCATTCCCGGGCACCTCACAGTTGGTCGTCATCACACGTAAAACATAGATTTGATATAAACATAATAAAATAACGCAGCGAAATTAATAAAAAGGTCATTCTCATTTCATCATAAAAGCTTTTACAAGGCATTACATCGTTGACCTGATTACAAAATACAAGCTTTCTCTACTTTGCCTATCTTTACTATGATTGCTGCTGAAGCATATGAAACCAAGGATTTCATAAGTAATCCCCGTCATGTGAATCCTCAACAATCATAGGGTCATATACAGTGACCTCTAGTAGAAGATATTAAATTCAAAAATATGTTTTTTCATCATAAAGGAGATTCCTTAAGTAATCCCGTTTATGGGAATCCTCAAGAAATCTCGCACTCGCATGCAACATAATGTGTTGCGCGCATTACTGCCCACATCACATGACGTTGCAGCATAATCAAAAGGAGAATGCCGTCCCCCACGAACTGAGTAGTCGCCTCGTGCCATCCCCAGCAACACTACCTGCCAACTGGAAACACATAAAAAGTCAGCGTTGCTGAGTGAGTTCTAGTTTTAAAATAAAACATACTTTCGCTTGTTAAAAGTGTTCTCTCATACATGAGATTATACATCATACGTACACATAGACAATATTGTTACTATTATCATCGTTAGTTCATTAACTTTCATTCGTGTACCATTCATCTTTCTCGTTCACGTTCGTGCATACATTCTTTACGTTCATTCATACGTACATAGAGATAATATTCATTATTATCTTCATCATTCGTTATACATCGTTATCTTTAACTTCTCATATGAATCCTGTCAGGCTTTACCCACTTCATAGCACTCGACTATGATTACTGTGGTCGAATGACAAGGATCCCGTTTCATACTTACTTGCACATTGAATTCTGATGTACCAATACCATATGCTATACCCCGAACCGTCTTAGCTACTGGGCCGTGAATCAATAGAGCGTATTGCCACAGAAGCCTTAGCTACTGGGCCGTGAATCTATGCGTATGCCACAGTACTAGAGGTAAGCGGTAGAGGTACCATGACCATGGTCAATCACAAAGAAGGACCAATCGACTTATTCAATGCTTGCAAGACATAACTCGTTCGTTCGTTAATGCATGTATTCATCATCATTCTTCTTTTCATTCATTCGTTAACACATGCATTCATCATCGTGTTCCTCTTTCATTATCTTTCACTTCACGTTACATAATACTTCATTCATTCATTCATTCATTCTCATTATTCGTAAAGTTACGGAAAGATAAACATACATAATCATAAGGAACATAAACATCTACAATTCATCAATCATTATCATCATATAGGGCCTCATCATACTTATCATATTCACATCAGATCTACGCCTGCATCCACATTCACATCAGCCCTATGTGGGCGATTGAACATACCACAGTCGCATGGCCTCTATGCGACTGGGTCGTGCGACTGGGCAATCAGGCGACTGGACTTACATTCGTGCGATTGAACCACCTATCGTACGAATGAACTCTATGCGAATGGACTAATAGGCGATTAACCTCATACGTGCGACTAAACTATCATGCGAATGGACCTATGCGACCGAATCCCTCAATCGTATGGTCTATCGGGCGATTGAGCCCCATCCGTACGACTGAACCTCAATCGTACGATTAAACATCCGTTTTCCCTCAGTCGTGCGACTGGCCCTCCAGTCGCATAACCCTAACTGGGCAGCGACTGGAGTTCATCACAAACAGCAGCCGCGACCTACGGGTCTCAAACCCTTCCAAACTCATTTCTAGCCCAAATTAGCCTTCCTAAACCTCAGGGAATCATACCAGGACATTGTACAAGCTAATGCAAGTCTTAATTCGTACCCTAAACACGTTACTCAAGATTTCACCCAAATGGGTCAAACATACACACTATTCAAAAATAGGGTTTATATGTGATCCAGCCCTAAAATCGTATGAAAACAAGTAAATGAGGGGTTCTAGAACTCACATTAACAGGTAGGAGTTGAAGAGATTCGACTTGGCTAGCTTCTCGACGAACCTCGTGCCCGAATCACCACGTTCTCCCTTTCTTTCTCTTCTTTCGCTGTTCTCTCACTCTCTGCTCTTTCTCCCGACTGAAAAATGTAACTGTTGGGAGGAGAAGAGAGCTACTCCTCTTTTATAGGTGCAGCCCAGTGGCCCGAAGTCCAGGGGCGACTGGACCTTCAGTCGCATAAACACCATGCGACTGGACCCCAGTCGCGTGAGTTCCATGCGATTCATCCTTCATTCGGGTGATTGAACTCTAATCGTACGGTTGAGCTTCAATCGGCCGAATAACATGCGATCAAACCTCCAGTCGCATCAATTCCAAGCGACTGAGGCTCAGTCGCGTAACCTACCAAAAAGTCAAACTGTCGGGCGTTACATACCCGAACGTCAACCCTAGTTAGCCCCGTTGAGCCTAAACATTTTATTCTTTATCACCCGAATCACCAAGTCACTCAACCAAAAAGCCTTCAACAAAACCCATTTTTCGTTAAAGACACGATTTTGGTTTATTTTAAAAAAAAGGAAAAGAAAAGAAAAGAAAAAAAAGAGAAAAAAGAAAGAAAAATTTGGTCTTTTACCGGCAGACCTAAAAGAACTGGAATGCATTCTTTTGATTTTAATTTGTTTTGTTGCCTTCATCACGCAAAACCGGGACTTCCCCCGGAAATCCGCGAACAAATTTACAACCTCACGTACGACGCAAGAAAGAAATGGCGAAAAAAGGAACAAGTTCTGCCATTTTGTGGAATTTCAAAAAGCGCCATAAAAAGACGGGCAAAAAGATACAAAAGATGCCCGAATTGTGGAAATGGTCACACGATGGAAAATACAAAAAGAACCAAACTGAATCCCAATACGAATACACAGAACTGATCTGATTGGGTGCTATTAGGCTTCAAGCCGAACGATCCTTACGAAAGAATAGTTTTGTGTATCTTCGGGTAAAGGATGAAGTAAGGTTCCTGAAAGCAAAATACGGTCTTGACAATCTGACCTTAAACGAGTCCTCAAGTTAGCATATCCCTTCTAGCTTGAAGTATTGTATAGGGAACTTTTTACTGCTTTCCTTGTAGTTTATGTTAGAAAAATAAACCAAGACCGTCGTCTTTAGCATTTAGCCACTTTTTCCAAACATTCCACACCCGAGCCCGAGCCAAGTTACAACCCATCAAAAGACCTAATGATTTATGCAAGTAAATATCTAAGTAGGTGGAGAATTGATCCCTTAGCAAGCTTATGATTCCACACGTATTCATGCTAGGAAATGAGCGTATTAGTCATACTTCATCTTATGTATGATTCCATATATTCAGCCGAGCGTGAGAGTATTTTGTGAGGAGTGTGGATTTTGCAAGATTATAATCTTTACTAACAATCCATTGTTTGCTAGGATATCATTCTATACATGCTTAAAATGTTTGCATTTGGATGAAATAATTTTTACTTGCATATTTCCCGAAAGACATTTATCTTTTGTTTTATTTGGTTTTTGGTGGAGTTGTCATTTTAAGTGATTTGCTTGAGGACAAGCAAAGTTTAAGTGTGGGGATATTTGATGTGCTCCAAATTACACATATAAACACTATCAAAAGCACATCATTTATTTCTTGATTCCTCCCGAAATATGGTGATTACGTACTTCAAATCTTTTAATTGTGTTTTCAGGTGTTGTGAAGGGCAAGATGGACAAAAGGAGCATAATGGACAAGAAATTGAAGAAATCCAAGCTTAAAGCTCCAAGCAGGGGGCCATGCCTCATTAAGCACGCCCCCATGCCTTGCCTGAAACACGCCCCCGTGCTAATTTGGCACACCCCCGTGATTGGACATCTGACAGGACAAAAGTACTGTCCCCCAAAAGTGATCACGGGGCCGTGCCCCATATGACCACGGGGCCGTGATACCCCCTTTCACGGGGTCGTGCCTATTTTGTCACGGGGCCGTGCCCCGACAACTCCTGCACGTATGAACCGACCAACTTTCGTAAGCATTGTACTAACACGGGGCCGTGCCTTTTTGTCACGGGGTCGTGCTTAAACACTCCGAGAAGCCTATAAATAGAGGTCCAAGCTCTTCATTTTGCAAGCTTTTGGTGAAAGGGACACTCTGCAGAATTCTCTCGGGAATCAAGTTTTGAAGACTATTTGGAGGCTCGGGAGGTGCATACAACACTTGGAAGAAGCTCGGGATTATCTAAACACCATCCATTGTGGATCATTGGTTTGATTGTTCTATTTTATCAATGAATCCATATCTATCTTCTATGTTGTTTGTTACATTACAGCTCGTCATGAGCTAAACTCTTATTATCATCCTACTTGGATGAAACTTATGTAATTTGTGATGAATTAATGGTGTGATAATTATTGTGTTAATGTTATGGTGGTCTTGGGAAAACTTTCGATGGGTAGCACCTACATTTGAACGAGGGGTTATAAGTTTATGGTTTGTAATTGTGATTGTCATACACGGTTGAAAAACGTATGATCAACTTTTATTCATAACAACTATGGCTAATTAACTAGAGATGGTTATTAGAAATCATAAGACCTTAACTTTCTGATCATTTACGGGTTCCCTTTTATTAGTCTGAGAAATCTACAGTAATTGTTATGGTTTTCTAAAATTAATGGTATGTTAGAATAGAACTTGATCAACTCTTTTCTTACATTAAGTTATGTTTTTAGAAATCGTATGTCGAAAAGGGCACAAAAGATTTACCTACATCACTAGGGCCTTGACCTAAGCAGTAAATCTCAGCCTGTGTTGGTCTTGGTCACTACGGAGCGGATAGACGAGAAATCGCGCCAGCTCATCTTTATAAACGTTAACACAATTACTTTATTCAATATCTTTAATCACACCATCACTTCATCACAATTACATAAGTGTAATCTAAGTTAGGATGATAGCCTTTATCCCTTGATTCTAAATCCAAAAGTTTCAACTTGTTTTACTTTATTTCTTATTTTTATCGTTAGTTTAAAACCCTAATTTATATCAATGCAATTCATCATTCTCTTAAACAAAAATTGATAGTCAATTACAAGGATTGTTGAGTAGTCTTAGTGTGTCCACGGATTGATACTCGGTTCTTACCATCACTATATTACCTCACGATAGGTGCACTTGCCTTTTGTGTGTGTAGTTAGTAGTAGTAACAACCATTTAAAACTGAATCTGTGCGAAAATTCTTCATCAAAAATATATATACTTTCACACCGCATCAAGCACCTTTCTTTTTACACATAACGCACCAACAACATTAGTCATTAGTTTGATTGCGTTTATCAATTTTTTCATGTGCTTTGCTCATTTTTATGGTCGTCCGCAAACATTTATGGCGTTTATTTTGTTGGTCACCCCTTATTGGAATTTATTTGATTGTGTTAACCAGTGATAAGATGGAAACCCACAGCCTGTTAAACAGTTTAGTTTAGATTGTTTTACCAATGAAGTCTACTTGTCTATTGTGTTGAATATACCGACACATCGTACAATGGACTAGGAACCCCTAGGTCTACTTTCTCTATGTAACCCCAGTAACAGAGTAGTGTACTATCATTTTTCCTTTATTTGTCTTAAACATCATAGACTTTAAATTTTAATTATAGCTTTTTGATCTTTTCAGTCCTTTTTAAGTCCCAAACAATTAGTTCCCTGTGTACTTTCATTTTTCATAGTTTTGAATCAATCTCACAGATTTGATTTGCTTTCAGTCTATCTGCCCGCCTCCTTTTTTATTTTTTATTTTTTTTTTATTTATTTTTTTATTTTTTTTTAAGTAAATAAATACTGAAACTAAACTAATCTCCCCCTAAAATTCTAAAACCGAAAATATTTTTATGTTTTTGGATTTTTAGAACTGAAATAATCAAAAAAATTAAAATAAACAGAAAGACGGACTATGAACTCGATTCTTCTGGAATCACATCACTTTTATTTTTCACGCCATTTACCTCTAAGAGATATAAAAACCGAGGTTTATCAAGTGCTTTTGTGTAGAGGTCGGCGCGTTGAAAATCCGTATTAATTTTAACAACATCGATTAATTGTTTTTCAAAACAGGCACGTATAAAGTGATATTTAATACCGATGTGTTTAGTCTTAGGATGCTGGACCGGATTTTTAGTTATAGCTATTGCAGCAGAATTATCAACAAAGGTAGGGGTGTTAGAAAATTGCAAACCGTAGTCGTACATTTGCTGTTGAATCCAAATGATTTGTGAGCAGCAACTTGCAGCAGCAACGTATTCAGCTTCACATGTTGACAGAGCAACATACGTCTGCTTCTTACCTTTCCAGGTGACTAACTGTCTTCCAAAGAACTGACAACCCGCTGATGTTGACTTGTAATTCATCTTGCAACCACAGTATGTCACACCCTCAAATTCCGGGTCCGGAATCTATCATGGAGGGGTGAGCAAACAGGATCGAACACAGTAGTTACACATGAGATGCAGTTTTCTATATGATAAGTTTTAGATAATCAATCCATTATTATTCAGAACATTAGATATTATACGCAGCGGAAATAAATATATGTATTGTTTCTTAACAATACGTCTAATCATGTCTTATCAATAACCGATATGTATCTGGAGCTCTTATATGATCCTACGTGCATGTCCATAAGCTCCTAGTAGATACCTGAGAATACATGTAAATCAAGTGTCAACACAGGGTTGGTGAGTTCATAAGTAAATAAAACATAATGATAAATCATCAATTATCATTCAAAGAAGGGTTTATTTTGTGAAGATATGGAACCCTTTTATAAGGTGAACCTGCTATCCCACATACTTACTAAGTACAAGCCCAACAAATCCTTCACATAGGATTTGCCCATGTATCATAGTTTATTTGTATATGAATAGCCTGTCGGAACCCTTTTTAATAAGGTGAACTCACTATCCCACACACAAGCATCAAGTAAAACACCATCATAGTTCATAAAACAAAAGGGCATGTTTCATCCCAAGAACAGTAAGTAATATCACAAATAAAAGTTCCAGTTTAAAAGAACATGCTTCATCCCAAAACCAAAGTAAAAAGGGAAACACGAGAACTCACAAAATGATCTGAAATTTCAATCACAACATGTATTCCAGCCCCAAAATATTTAAATGGTTAAAAAGGGGAACAGTTACGAACTCACAAAATAATCTGAAATTTCAATCATAACATGTATTCCAGCTCCAAAATATTTAAATGATTAAAAAGGGGAATAGTTATGAACTCACAAAATAATTTGAAACTTAAATCACAACATGTATTCCAGCCCCAAAATATTTAAATGATTAAAAAGGGGAATAGTTAAATATGAACTCACCTCAGTCCTTGTGTGGTGTTGACAAGCTAGTAAATTCCTCCTAAGGAATTATAATTCACATAAGCAAACAAATACAAATCCATAACCTAATTAAGTTAGATCTTGAACCTGGTATTCAATTGATCTAAGATTTGGTTCTCGGGGATTTGTTATAAACATATAATTAAATCATTTAGTTATTTTGTTTTAATAACTAAAGATTTATATTTCATAAAATTTGATTAGCTTAATAATGATTTTAACATATCATTATATTCTAAATAAATTATAAACATTATTTAACTATGTAAATTTATATTTAATTTTGTAAGATTTTATAAATAGATACAAATTATCTAGACATTATATTCATATGATAATGTTATTTTAATTGGACATATAAATAATAAATAATAACATATTTACATGATAAACATAATATAATTTATCGAATTATTAATTATGTTCAATAATTAATAATTATAACATAATAGGTTATGTTTAATAAATAATATAAATTATCTAATTATTAATTATGTTATCTATATTTACAAATAATAAATTAATAATTTAAATTATTATTTTAGGGTCTTATTCTTATAAAAATAATATTTTATAACATTTGTAATAATTAAATAAATAAATAAATAAGGTTTCTAAAGAAATAATTTTCCAGAAAACAATTATATAACCCCTAAAATAAACAAAGTTTATAAAAATTATTTTTATAATTTTTAGTAATTTTCTGTATTTTTAGAAGGCTCAAAAAGGCTTAAAAATAAATGTTGGGGGCAGGGTTCGAACCCGTGACCTCCTGTCCATAATCTCAAACACAAACCAGTAAACCAAGGGCCTCACGCGGTTTACTCTGGTTTGTAAATCTTTTAAAGGTTAATTGAATTCCATCCCTAAATCCGTGAACCCTAATTCGATTTTGTATCAAATTGAAGCTTAAGAATCGAACGATCACTGCAATAGACATGGGGCTTTTGTTCCCCATGTCAAATCGAGTGTGTTCATGTATTCAATTACCTATATTAAAAACGAATTGGTGCTGGACCTTTGAAGAACAGTCGCGACAGGGGATGAAGATCGATTGCTATCCAAATGATAATGATAATCAAATTCCTTTCACAGGAAGTTTCTAATGATGCTAATGATCGAAAGCCCTTTATCAATTTTGGGTTTCGAAGCTCGATTATGGGTGTTTGATTCAGTTGCAGGTCGCGGTATAGGAGAGAATCGAATTGAGGTGTTTGTGTGTTTTATGGTGCAATTGAAAGCGTAGACCGATTAGGAATATTATAACATTGATTAGGTTGGATTAATTCGATTATTGTTGAGGTTTTAGTGCGATTTGAATCTGTAAAGCTACCGACAATGAAGATGGGGTTGTTAGATCGCACTATCAGTTTAATTTTTAAATTATTGTGGGTGTTAGGTTCGAATCACCCACTCGAATGTGTTGGGATGGTTTATTTGAGCAAAAACAGTGTGATTTTGGATGTTTGTGGTTGTCGGAGAGCCGCCGGAGACGGTGGCCGGAGGTGAGGGTCGACGGTGGGGGGGTTGGGTTTTCAAAATTTACAGAATGGTCCCTCATCTTTCCAACCTGTATTATTTTATGTTAAAAGTTTTTAAAACAGGTTTCAAATATTACAAAATTACCCCCTGGACTTATAAATCAAATTTTAATAAATATTTTATAATTTATTATTATTAATAATAATAATAATAATATTATTATCATTATTTTTATTATTATTAACATTATTATTAAATAATAAAAATACAAAAAAACTAATTTAAAATCACATAAATTTTATATTAAATCACGAAAAATTTTCGGGTTGTCACACAATAGTCCGAGTCACTATACGCTGTAAGCTCAAAAGCATCATCATGGGGATATCACAACCTGAGTGTTGGAGTACTCTTCAGATAACGGAATATCCTTTTAACCCCGATGAGATGATTTACTTTTGGTTTAGCATGATATCTGGAATAGAGACACGTGGCATACATGATATCAGGATGAGAAGCTGCGAGGAACATAAGAGGTCTGATCATCCCTCGGTACATAGTGGCATCTACCAGATCACCATTTTTGTCGGGTGCCACATCGTGTTTTGTGGCAAGTGGAGTTCCAGCAACAGTTGTATTCTCCATGTCAAACCGACTAAGAATGTCTCCTACATATTGTCTGATGCAGGAAGATTTCTTTGGGTGTCTGATCCACCTGTAACCCAAGAAAGAACTTCATTTCTCCCATGGCACTCATTTCAAACTCAGCTTTCATCACAGATTCAAATTCCTTACATAAAACTTCATTTTTCGAACCGAAGATGATGTCATCCATGTAAATCTGAACCAGTAGTAAATCACCATCTTTCTCCTTGATAAACAGTGTACAGTCAATAACCCCTCTGCAAAAACCGTGTTTAAGCAGATGAGTAGAAAGTTTCTCATACCAGGCTCGAGGGGCTTGATGAAGCCCATACAAAGCCTTGTCCAGTTTGTACACTCTATCTTGATGATAAGGGTCCTCAAATCCCTCGGGTTGACTCACGTATACTGTTTCACGAATCTCACCATGAAGGAAGGCACTTTTCACATCCAATTGATACTTTGATTTGCATATAGGACGCATAGGCTATGAATATACGAATAGTTTCCATCCTTGCCACAGGTGCAAACACTTCATTGTAGTCAACGCCTTCGATTTGCCTAAACCCTTGAACGACAAGCCAAGCCTTGTTTCGAATTATGACCCCTTGGTCATCTTTCTTGCAACGAAGAACCCATTTGGTGCCAATCACCTTTGCACCTTTTGGTCTGTCCACAAGTGTCCAGACTCATAACTTTTTGAATTGAAAGAGTTCTTCTTGCATAGCACTTACCCATGCCTCATCTTTTAATGTCTCGCTTACATACTTAGGCTCAACTTGAGATACAAAGCATCGATAGGCACCATCATGAATATAGCCCTTTTCCATCACTGCTGCATAATCAGCTGAATATAACTGATTTCTAGTTTGAACTCCCGATAGAATATCCCATATGACGTTATCCAGGGGATGATGAACGTGTAACCGAGTTCCAGGAGTGGTGGGAACAACTACCTCATTATCCAGATTTAGAATCTCATTTGCTGTTGGAGTGTGAGGTTCTGACGTGTCGGCGGCTTCAGGTTCAGCGTGGGTGTACTTGTAGTAGCAGGAACCTGTTTTGTGTGATCCACATTTGTGGTCTCAACCACTTCATCATCAGAAGAAGAATCACTTACTCAAGTTCTTCCCCTGAAGGGCTTGAAGTATCATCTAATAGAGCAGACGATATAGTGTCTAATGTCAGAGAGTTTAACACATCATACATCATCCGAGCAGCTAAGTCATCATCAGAATGGGAAGATGGTAGATTGAAGGACTTGAAGAATCCATCATAATCGAAGAAGAAGGAAGGTCCTTTTCCAGCAGGGGGTGGTGAATCTTTGAACATCAACGTTACACCACACTTCTACCTGACCCGTTGAGTTGTTGTAAACTCGCTTGTCTGGTATACTATAGCCTAGAAAAATACCTTCTTCTACCTTCTCACAAAATTTTCGAGTCTTATTCTTCTTCAATAGCATGCGAGGTGCACCGAACGGTTTGAGATACTCCAAGTTAGGTTTACGTCGCTGGAGTAATTCATAACATGTCTTTCCATGACGTTTGACCACCAGAACCCAATTCAAAGTGTAACAAGCATTAGCCACTGCCTCGTTCTAGAATTGAATAGGCAGTTTTGAATCGGCTAGCATTGTTCTTGCAGTCTCAATCAGACTTCGATTCTTCCTCTCAACGACACCGTTCATCTGTGGAGTACATGCAGAAGTGAATTGATGAACAGTACCTTTCTCTCGATAGAACGTCTCCATCCACTGATTCTTGAACTCTGTGCCATTGTCTTATCGAATCTAGAGAGATTCCAGTGTCGTAACCAGATGCTTGAATGATTCAAACATTTCAGACTTGGCTTTCAGAAACATTACCCAAGAGAATCTGGAGTAATCACCAGTTACGCCAAAGCAATACAAGTCTCCGGCAATACTCTTTATGCTAACTGGGCCAAACAGATCCATGTGTAGAAGTTCTAGTAGAATTTTGATAGAGTTGGCTTTCTTAGCTTTGTGAGACTTCTTGGTTTGTTTCCCTTTCTTGCAAGAGACATAGAAATCTAGAAGCTGGAAGTTCTTGACAGTAACTCCCTTTACCAGATCATTCTGAACTAAATGGTTCATCTTCCTTGGATTGATGTGACCCATTCTTCTATGCCACGAGACTGACTCCCTTTCTGTTGCCTTTGACAGGAAGCACTGTCCAGTCGATTCAGTTGTGAAGGCTTTTGATAGATCCAAGACATACAGATCATTATATCTTGAAGCTGACATTAATACTTTATCCTCCTCGATAACATACTCCTTCTTCAGTATATAACACTTCTTGTTGTCGATTACAACTTTGAATCCTTTATCACAGATTTAGGAGACAGAAAGCAAGTTATTTTGCAGTTGCTGAACATAGTTGACCTTATCAAACTTGACTTTCTCATTTCCCACTTCGCCTTGAGCGGTGATATATCCTCCTTTATTTCCAGCAAATGATACGTGTCCCCCTTTAATTTGTTTGACGTTGAAAAGGAGAGAGGAATTCCCGGTCTTGTGCCTAGACGCCCCCTATCAATAATCCAGGTATTAGTGATAGCGCTGTAACGGACACCCTGCACATACAAAGGAAATTATTAGTTTAAGTTTGGGACCCAAGCCTTAACTGGCTTGAGTGTCCTAGAGGTATCACACATCATGAACTCAACCCATTATCCTTGAGAGGATGAGGACACATCTTTCTTCTTCTTGTCCTCACTGTCAGACTCATTACCTGATTTTTCTTTCCATAACCCAGTTTTGTGTAAGGCCTATTTGTGGTAAACAGACGACTGATTAATGGTTTGAACTTTAGGTTCACTAATAATCCTAGGTTTAACCTTGGGTGACACAGCCTTGCTTTCAGCTCGTCTGTATGGCCCTTGGTATTTTAGAGGAGTATTAGAACTGGTCTTAGAAAATCTAGGTTTTTCATCAAAAAGTTCAATTTTCCTTTTGGATGTCTGATAATAAGGACAATTTAAAGAGATATGTCCTCGTTTTCTACAATTATAGCAAGATCTCCCTTCTACATATTGTGGAAATTGTTGATGTGGGGTTGAGTGTGGTTGGGGGCTTGGTAACTTCTCTTCCTTTTTAGATGTTTCACCTTCTTTAACAAATTTAATTGTTTTGACCTTTTGAACGTCTTTTGCCTTAGTTTGATTTGGACTTTGATGATTAACACGTTTAGTGTTCTTTAAGTTAAACTTTTTAGGTTCTGAAATAGACGTTTGTGAACCTGATTCTAAGTTAACCTTTTTAATTTTATCAGTCAAATCCTCAACAGGCATCTTATCTTTAGATCCCAAAGTAGTATTCGTCTGTTCGGTGACCGACTTCACAGGTTTACCCGTTGACTCTGAATCACTAACTAGAGGGGTAGACACCACATGATCCTTTACAGGGTTGTTATTTAATGGTCTAAATTTAGTATTCAAAAGAATAGCATGTGGTGGCGGTACTACTTTATAACCCAAACCTTCCCCACCATTTCGTTCTTTCACTAAGTTTTGAACTATGTGTGAAGAACTTGCCAAGCTATGCAGTTTTTGTTTCAATGATTCACTTCGACTTCCAAAACTGCTTTTTGCTTCTTTGTTTCTTCCAAAGAATTTAAATAGAACTTAATATCATTTGATTGATTAAGAGCAACAACTTCGGTTTCCCTCAATTGTTTCCCCAGAAGTTCTATCTTTTCTTTGAAACTGCACTCATTTTGTTTTAGCACACGATTTGCTTCAGTGCAGAGTTGCAAATCATTTACCAGATTATCATTGTGTTCTAATAACCTAGAAAATTTTAAATCAATGCTTTCTATAAATTTGTCACATTCAGAACAAGCATGTTTATCAAATAATTCGTCTTTAGAATTTACCTGTGAAGTACCAGACGAATCAGCCATCAGTGCAGTGTCAGACTCTTCAGCAACTGAATGTTCTGTGTTTGTTGTACTAAGCTCTTCTTCCATTAAGTGATCAACTACATCCATAGCTTCTTAAACATCTGAACGTGAATGCTCAGCTACTGTGTCTCCCTCAATTGCAGATCCGTCATCCAAGGTGTCAACAAAAACAACATTAGATTCACCCTCGGATACGAATCGAAAGGACCAGTCTTGCCCTTCATCACCTTGAGAAACCAAAGCTTTAGAGTCTTTACTTGCTGTTGATGCCCCAATCTTATCCTTTTCCTGATGATTAAAAGAGGGAAATGGATTTCCATTTCCTGTCTTCTTGGGCTTAACACACTCCCGCTTGAAGTGCCCTTTCTCACCACAGTTAAAGCACGTGACCTTGGTTTTGTCAAATCCAAATGTAGTATCTTTAGTTGCCACCAAGTTTTGTCCCGTCTTCTTCATGACTTTTTTGCTCTTCTCACAGCGCTAGCCAAGGCCCAAATGATATCCATGCGCTCTAACTCAGTTTCATCAACTTGCTCGTAATCTTCATCAGCAAGATGACAGTTTTCAATCTTTCCAGCAACCAGACCATCATAAGATTGGACAACCACAGCTAGAAGGCCCATATGCTCTTTTTCTACTTCCACAGTCACATTCCCGAGATTCTCAGTCTTTAACTTAATAGCATTTGCCTCAGGAACTATGTAGTGGGTTCTAGATGACCCGGACGTGTCGGTGCCTGATGGGCTGCACTGAGAAGGAGCAGAGGAGTTAGATACAAAAGCAGTTTGTAATGGTGTACCTGACGTAGTAGGAGTTGGAACTGAATTGTATAAAGTAGGATTCTGAGCGTAGGATCCTTTCTTTGACTTGTACTTCTGATGCAGTTCTTCCTCCCTGAGCTTTAAAATGATGTCCAAGGTAGCAAGAGTCTCATTTTGCCTTAAATTGGACACAAATGGATCCCATTTATCTGGTAACCCATCAGCAAAGCTAGAGACTTTGTCTTCCATGGATGTAACCACACCATGAGTGTGTAACTCATAAGATGATAGAATCTGTCGTTGATATCATCTAAGCTCTCCTTTCCAATTGGTGAGAAATTGTCGAATTCCTTGTTAAGAGCTTTTGCCTTGAGTGCCTTCAGAGTTGCATTGCCTTCGTATCTCTTTTCTAAGGCTTCCCATAACTTCTTAGACTGCTTGTTCTCAGAAAACTGATGAAATATATCTTTAGGTATTGACTGAGTCAACAAGGCATATGCTTTCTTTTCAGCATTATGCATAGTCTTCCGGGCTTCACTCATTCCTCCCAATGTAAGCTTTACCCCATTAGCACTGACTGGTACCACGTAACCAGTCTCAATAGACGTCCACAGATTTGGGTCAGCTCCATTCAGGTAGATTTCAAACCGTTGTTTCCATTGTGGGTATTCATCCAACATTAACAGCTTTGGCGGTTTGTTGTGGTTCCCGATCTCACTTTCCAGAAGTAGAATATTCTAGTTGCATGAATCCTTTCCAATAGTAAAAGCAGAGAACTGATCTTCCATTTCTTTAAACTTGGTGAACTAAGAACAGGACAAATTGACCTATGCGATTGGACAGGCTGACTGGTTCAATCGTGCGATTGAAGGATGCGAATGACTTCAATCGTGCGATTGGATTCAGTCGTGCGATTGAACTAGACGAATGAGGTCAACCGAATGGAAAACTTCAACCGTGCGAATGAACTGTGCGAATGAGTTCAGTCGTGCGATTGAACTATGCGAATGGAGTTCAGTCATGCGATTGGGCCAATCGTGCGACTGAAGCTGCTGCTACGGGAAAAAATCGAATTTTGAACACTTGACTTAAAATTACGAATTATTCAAGAACCCCAATCTTCCGTATGGGAACAAGTCGAAACTTTTGACATAGAAACTGGACTAAACCAAGTTTTGAAGCGAAAAAGTGTATCTTTTGAATAAAAACGTTAGTTTTGACACCAAAACCAATTGAATCCACGCAACATCATGATCCTAAGCTCTGATACCACTTGTTAGGACCGATTTCGTATGGAGTACTAACGGATTCTACGTGATACCGAATCAAATAGTGCGGAATCCTATTTGATTGGCGATCCAATCAGTGAGAACGAATATCCTGATCAATCCAATGATGAAACGAACGTTAAGAACGAATGAGAATTGATCAAAAACGAACTATGAACTTGGATTGACGACTTAGTACGCTCTGGACGGCTAGGGTACGTAGGTATTCGAAGTGTTATGTTTTCCACGAATTACGTGGTATTTATAGGTTTTATGTCTTCATTCGTACGACTGAACCATTAGCATGATTCAGTCGTGCGACTGAATCATGCGATTGACTCATACGCACGACTGAAGGTTCAGTCGTGCGACTGACTTAATCTTATGTCTCAGTCGTGCGACTGATCCAGTCTTCTGGTTCAGTCGTGTGACTGGTCCATAAGCATGATATATTCATGCGCATGGTCCATTAGCATGAACTATCACATGGATAAGTTAAACATACTTCTAACTTCTTATTGACTTAGAACCATGTAGAATAACATCAAACCTATATAGTTAGTCCATACACGTGCAACACATTCAATATAATGATATCAAGACATAATCAAACATAAATTAACATCGCAATGCACTTCATATATCATTCATTCAATTTATTACATCGATTACATATATGTAATACATGAAAGACTTTTATATTTCAGAACATAAACTAGGTACATCAATATGTATCAACAAACACAAGTACATACCTATTGCCACTAGGTGATGTTGGACTGATTGGTCCACATAGGTCTGTGTGCACCAGCTCCAACCTGTGACTAGCCTTCACAAGTACATACCTATTGCCACTAGGTGATGTTGGACTGATTGGTCCGCATAGGTCTGTGTGCACCAGCTCCAACCTGTGACTAGCCTTCCAAAGGGTCTTCTTTGGTATGGCTATCCCTCTTTGCTTTCTAATGTTGTATGTCTCGCACACCTGAGTTTTCCACACACCTTAGGCATTCCCTTCACCATACTTTGATATTGCATCATTCTCAAGGCCTTGTGATGAACATGCCCCAGTTTCCTGTGCCATGTGTTTCTGTTGTCATCCTTACTAATTGCATGCATTTAGCGAGGGTATAACATGATATCCATGCACAATAAACATTATGTTCTTTGTCATTGTGGACTTCATTATTAAACCCCTATTAGGGTGGTAATGTTGACATATACCATGCTCTATGATAACCTTTACATCCTTCTCTTGGAACTGCCCAAGACTTATCAAGTTGGATGTCAAACTTGGTATGTTGTACACATTGGTGAAGGTTTGCTTGATTCCATCAATCAAGAAACTCACATCTCCAATGCCACATACATCCAACCAAAGACTATTGCCAAGTTTGACATTGTGTTTAAACTTTTCATCAAGTCTTTTAAACCATCCCTTCATTCCTGTCATATGGTTTAAGCAAGCTGAATCCAAGAACCAATATCCCTCACTACAATTGCCCACATCCGCCTTAACCATCAACAACAACTCTTCATTCTCATCAAACTCTATGAAACTGGTAACCTTTTCTTCTTGTGGGCATTTGAATTGGAAATGACCCATTTGATGGCACTTATAACATTCTATTTGAGACTTGTCAAAGTTGCTTCTTCCTTGACCTCTTCCTCTGAATCTTCCTCTGAATCTTCCTCTGACTGTGCCTCATCGGCCTCTACCATAACCTCGTCCGTAACTTGATTCGTCTACCTTTAAAGCATGTTTTTCAATCTCCTTCTTGGTAAGTTTCCGTTCATGTACCATTAATGAGCTCTGCAACTCATCTATGGTAAATGCATCCAAGTCTTTTGCTTCTTCAATAGAACGCACCACATAGTTGAAGTTTAGTGTGAGTGTTTTTAGGATCTTTTCTACTACTTTAACATCCTTCATGTCTTCACCATTGTTCCTCATCTCGTTTGAAATGGTTATCGCCCTTCCAAAATACTCTTCAATGGATTCTCCTGTCTTCATTTTGAGTGTCTCGAACTGCCTCCTCAACCTCTGTAACTGGGCTCGCTTCACTTGATCATTCCCTTTGTACTTGGTCTTTATAGCATCCCACAATTGCTTTGTTGTCTTCTTCTATTTAATCGTACACAAGATACTCTTTTCGATTGAATAGAAGAAGTAATTCATGGCCTTGACATCTATGAGCTTCATCTCAGCGATCTCTTTCTTCCTTGCATCTGACACTTGATATCCGGCATCAGGCTCAACATAGCCGACTTCAACTGCTGGCCAATACTCCTTCGATCGCAGCAGGTTCTCCATGACCATACTCCAGTGGTCATAATCTCCATCAAACTTGGGAATAACGAACCCTTGCGATGAACTTCCTTCTGCAGCCATCCTGGTCACGCACTCACTCTCTTGTGGATCTAAACTCGCGCTTTGATACCACCTGAAGGTTATCAAGTGATATAGACACACATAAACTCTCGTGAAAGTGATGATCTGATTGAATGTGAAGTCTGCCTTTAAATAGGCATACGGATACAAGAAACAGACTCTAACTGACTCCACAAAATAAGCATAAAATCAGAACAACCTCATACGACTTATTCAACTAAATAGCAAACTAACATGACCGTTAACTAATATCCCACGTGCACCAGACTTCCTCCACGTATGCATGCATGTGGAACGTATGCATGCTTGTATCACATGCATCAATATAAAGTACATTTAAAAGTAATAAAAAAGAAAGCATGCAAGTTCTTGATCTAAATGGGTAAAACTCATAAGATAACAAGTTAAGGGATTTAAATTCTATACTAAGCATTCGAGCGTGATTAAAAAAAAATCAAAGTAACCGTAATTATAGTGTATTTAGAGGTAAAAGTAGTAAATTTGGCCAAATGGTTGATAGAAATGGACTGTGCTCAAGAAGCACACTAATGATAAGTTAACTTGTTAGGAAATCTTCTTTTTTATGGTAGATGCATCTCTACATCAAACTTGTGTTATCTCACCATGACCATAAGCAATTAATTATCACATGGTTACAACCGGAACTACGTTTTAGATTATATGATTGTGTAAACTTGATCGAATGATAAATGTGAACATTTGGTCATCATATATATGCATGCGCTTTTTTTTGCTTGTGTTATGGGTATGTTGTATTAATTGGAAGACACATTATTCTGGATTACTTAATTGTGACAATCACAATATATTAGCATAGTTGATGATAGGATATCTAGTGGTCTAGTGTGCTTTACATAAATCGGTCAAACATTGAATCAATGTCTATAATGACATGTAACCAATTAAGCATTCTTATCGCATATCAAGGTTTGTAATTAAGTAAGCAGACCAAAAAAGATAATGAGATTACAATTGTTTCTCTTACAAGTAAACAAACCTTTTTCTTGACGCGTGTAATTCATGTAATTATTCTTTTAGAAAACTTCAAACCAATTGAATTTACTTTTATATAGACTGATGTTGGTTTTAAAAGTTTTTGGGCTTGAGCCCAAGTTGGTGACAAAAAGAAAAAGGGTTCAGGGCCATATCTATTATTTTAATGACGCGAGAACTAAACTTGTAATACTATCAAATCACACGTATTATTTGTGCAATTTTTCTTAAAATAAAAAAAATCAATAAATAAATAATAGTTAATAGGATTTGATCACATTAATGGCCCTTATGGTAAGACCTAATTTCATTTGCTGTCCCTAAGTATAGAAAATTACTATAAAGATCCAAAGAATCCCGCCTAACCTCTACCTGTTAATTACACAAGAGGTTAGGTTGCAATTGCATACCTTTAGAACATTCTTGTAATTTACCACACTTAGAGAGCAAAACTAAAATCAGATTTATCACAAGATCTTTCATGTAATAACTCTAGATACTAACATATAAAATGTTATTTTCCTTTAATTTCTTTTTATCTTTATCCTTTTATTTGCTTCTTTAACCTTAGTTTGATTTTCTTAATCTTTATTTTGAGTTTTTTTTAACTTTAATTTGATTTTCTTAATCTTTAAACTTTGTTTCTGCTCGCCACAATTTGCTCTAAATAATGGCTTGCCTCCAAAATAACATAACATTTGAATTAACTTGAAAAGTTACATGGGTTAACTATCTAGTAAATGGGCCATGTTTTGTTACGCGTTTATGGGCCTTACTAGGCCTGTTTCAGACATCCCTCTTTGGTCATGTTTCTGGTTTTAAAACTTATTATTTTGTGTCTTGTATTTTATTGTTTAAGTACGTAAAAGTGGTATAAAGAAAATGTGCATCTAACGACTGAAAAACAAATTTTTAAGGGGATTTTGTACCTTGATTTGGGCCAACCGGTAGCATGTGATTTGGGTTGTTTGGGCGTCATTTACAGATGGTTAGGTACTTAGGTTACCGTATTATTCTCCGACTTAAATACAATACACCTTAAGCTTAACAAGTAAAAAAAACGGTTAATGGTTGGTTGTTTTAGCAGCCTCGAGGGGTCCCTTTCGGTCCGTTAGGAGCTGTTTTAGTACATCATTTCCACTGTTAAAAGGTGCTTGTGAATTACCAAACCATATTAAAATATAGTGCCTTGATTACGCGTTACACATATCTAATTTTTGTTGTTCTTGGTTCGGTTTTGAAAGGTTTGTTCACTTTGGTTTACTTAACAACTTGGGGACTTATAAAAACTTAGTGTAATGATAGATAAATAAAAGACAAGAGTGAGTAGGAGTTGTTACCAACAAAACGATACAACGAGCATGTAAAGTGCGAGATTGAACTACAAACTCGATGATCCTCCCCTTTCCTTCTTGTACTCGGCTGAAACTCAAAGAAAAAAAAAGGGTAGAGTGGTTGATTTTGTGGTGCCCAAATGTAAGAGATGATGGGTTATTTACCTAGGTGGTCATGGTGATCATTAACTTCTAGTTTTATCAATCATGGGAGGCAAGGCTTAATACAATAATACAAGACCATAAAGCATTAGTAAACATCTTGGTTGGGTGGTTATTTGATGGTCAAGGGGAGGGGGACGGGGCATTTTGGTTGCGGGTCATAGTGATTACTTGGTGGTCCTTAAGTTTTGTTCTGTTTTATACGTTCGTTTATTATTGTGTCAAGTAACATTCTCGAGTCTTACAAACGTATGTGTGGATCGACTTTTATATAGTTGAACGATTTATGTTCTTTGATTCTTCTGTTAGTAATTATGGTGCTTGTCTCAACGATTAACGTCTATTGGTTTAATTTCTTATTTTTTTTTGTCTATTGAATCGATGATTAAAAAGGAGGGTGAATATAAATTTCTTCTTAAGCTAACTACTCAATGTATTAATCTTAGAGTCCTGCGGGATTTTTAATGCAACATTTGATTTTTAATGCAACATTTGATTATGTGCATGTAAGTTTGTGGTCATTAGTATCTAGTTTATTTTACAGTTTTCACTGTAAGATTTGGATGTACATTATCATACTGTAATTTGTTATGCTCACATTTATTAGCTAATGGTGATGCGGTGGTGATGGCGATGGGTGGGGGGTGGCTAGAAGAAGTGGTAATTGTGTAAGGGTTGGCTAAAAGTTCTGGTGGTGGTGATGGTAGTGGTAGTGATATTGATGTTGGTTTGTGTTGTATGTTCATATTTATTCCAGAAATTCACGACCCTTCTTTTCTTTCATCAAGTATTGTTAAGGATAAGACTCTATATGAAATTCATAAACAAATCAATATTAAAATGGGTACCACAATTATTAAAAAGGGTGACTTAAAGAAGTTTGAAAATGATTGAAAAGGAATCCAATGACCCAAAATTGCAGCCATGAATTAGGGGGTCTTACACATGTCTCAAAACTCTTCAAGAAAGGAGGTTGAATGGTGCAAAGAACATATTAAAGTGTGGACACAAATAGTTGTAGTGGTTCCATCATGGACAAGATTAAGTTAAGCACTTATCCAAATTCTAAGGTTCTTCTTTACTTCCTTTTCCATTCATACAATTTTTTTATTGATCTTTACACTATAACAAAAGAGTAAATTGACGTGTCACATGGCAGCACCACAACCATCCTTAAAAAAATTTTCCCGCCTCTCTCTCATCTTAAATAATTAACTTAATTACTAATAATATTGTTTAATATTCTTTTACATTAATAAATTAAAAAAGAGATCCACTTATTAATGTTATTTCACGGGTTCTATTAATAAATTTTAATATATATTTAAGTAAATTAAAATATTAAATAATATTATTAGTAAATAATATTATTAGTAATTAAGGTAATTATAATTACATTAATAAGTAGATTAATAAGTAGATCTCTTTTTTAGTTTATTAATAATTTTTAAAAATGACATTTTTATACGGTTTGTTTTAAAACAAATTGTTTATTTTATTTTTTTGAAAAATATTTAAAAACTAAATTTTAAAAAGTTGATATCATTGTTGTCACACCCTCGCTTATAGCGGAAACACGAGGATGCGACGGACTGGATCGTCATAACATTTGGTGTAATTACAGAGACATATTATATGCAAAATCCTCGTGTCATGACGTCGCCCGACACAATGGTGACTTGTGTCGTGGTTAGTCAGTTCCACGACTATCATAGTCTTATTAATTCCAAATCCAAATTACACAGGGTTCACAAATGAAACAAATGATATACATGACTAATGCAAAACTTATTGAAATCCTGAGGGTATCGGCTAAGGCATCAACTCTAGCTATCCTCTTTGATTATGTTCACCTGAAAAGATATGCTCAAAAATGTCAACACTTAATGTTGGTGAGTTTCGCAGGTTTAAATTGAAAACATGTAATTGATGTTGTATAGAATTTGATATGGAATCATACTGCAAGCACAAACCACATAACATGTGTTTAAGACAACCAAACCCTAATGACGTTATGCATATAAATTCAACGGAATATATTCACCCTTGGCCGGATTGCTGGCAGCTGTGTTGGTAACTCGCAAGTTAACCAATCGTCGAAGGGTGGGGGTGTCAACCCAGTAGTACTACCAATACCTTTCCGTTGGTTCCAAACCCGGAATTACTGGTTGTAAGAATCATAGAATAACACCATGTATGCGTGCAAAACAGTATCACATTGATTCCAAGTATGAAAACAAAATATACAGTGTACAGCATTGAAAACGGGTGAGCATACTTTTCCCCATTGATTGAAAACATTGAAAACTTGTATAAACATAAAAAGGGGCCACGAAACTCACATTGGATTGATGTAATGAATCACAAACTTCACAGAATAATGCACTGCACGTCCAAACACGATCAATACCTATGTATTAATTGTAACTAAGTCTTTAATATGTATTCCACATGAATAGATATATTTAGTCGGATTCGGGTTGGTTCGATTTGACGTGCAACACGCACACAAATAGATGTATATATATTACAAGATTTTGATAGGGTTATATATGTATTAATAAGTAATTATTAATAAGTGTTAAGTTTACCAAATAATTACTTACATTTTGATTCTATTAGAGGGATTTTATATGTATATTTAAATATTTTGGAATGATATTAAATATAAAAATGATGTGATTCAATTATGTAGTTTATAATTATCTAAGGATAATTACAAATAGTATTTCGATTAATAATAAGATTTTAATCTATATTATTATTTAACATATATTTTATAAGAAATAACATACAATTACATTTGTAAATAATTTGTGAAAATATAATTCCTACATTTATCACGATTAATCCATAATTAAAAATAATATAATGTCCATTAATAATTTAAATTATTATTTAAAGTCCATTTATAAAAATTAAACTAATTAAATCATTTGTTTTTAAAAGATAATAATAAAATAAATAAATTAATGTTAAAATAAATTCCAGAAAATTAATTTGGTGGTTTTAAAAATAAACAGAGTTTATAAAATAATTTTTATAATTTTTAAGTATTTTTCTGTATTTTTAAAAGTTGAAATAGGCTTTAAAAAAATAGATGTTGGGGGCCGGGTTCGAACCCGTGACCTCCTTTCCACACTACCACACACAAACCAGTGAACCAAAGGCTTACAGCCGCGGTATTCCTGGTTTCCAAATGGTTTTAACCCATTTCCCCAATTTCCCAAGAACCCTAATTCGATTTGGGTCAAATTGACCCCGAATTCGATCCTGTTAACATTTATAATCATGGGGCTTTGGTTCCCCATGATAAATTGAGTATTTAGATGTATTAAATTACCCGTATTGTGTTCGAATTGATGATCTTAGGTTGTAGACGAGTCGCGACCCAGAACGATGTTTAATCGAACTGTTGGTGATGTTGTTGGTTCAATTGATCGAATGGGAAGCTCCTAATGGTAGTGATGAGTATTAGCCCTCAACCAATTTAGACTTAATGTGCCCAGAAGACTAAGTTCGACCAAGTTGCAGGTCCGCGATTTAGAAGATGATCGAAGGTGTATCTTTTGTGTTTTTCAGATGCAATTCAAAGTGATAGCAGTTTAGGAACATTTATATGAATGTTTTGGATTAGTTTAATTGTATTATGCGGATTGTAGTGCGATTTACAAACTGTAAAGTAGCCGAAAGTTGGTTCGGTTGGATCAGATCGATCGCACTCTCATTTCTTAAATTAAAGTGGGTCGTGTGTTCGAATCTGGCACATGATGTTGTCGGGAACAAATGATTGAACTGAAATCGATTATATTTTGTGTTTTGGAGTCGCCGGATTTCGGCCGGAGGTCGCCGGAGGACAGGGGTGTCGACGGTGGGGGAAAACGGGCGGGGGGTTGGGTTGTAATTTTAATAATTACACAAATGGTCCCTGAGGTTTGTTTGATTTATTATTTTATGTGAAAGTTTTTAAAACAAATTTCATAATTTACAAACTTACCCCCTGGACTTATAAATTAAATTTTTATACATTTTTTATAAATCATTGTTGTTGTTTTTATTATTATTATTATTATTATTATTATTATTATTATAATATTTTTTTATAGTTGTTAACATTAACGTATTAAATTTTATTTATAATTTTTTTTAAAATGCGGAATGTTACAGTCTCCCCTGCTTTGGGAAATTTCGTCCCGAAATTTTAATCACGAGGAGGCTGAAAACGAAAAGATATGGGTACTTGGATTCCGTTTGGTCCTCACGTTCCCAGGTGATCTCTAGGCGACGTTTAGATTCCCAGCGGACTTTGACAATAGGTATCCGGCTTCGCCTCACTTGTATAGAATCTTTTACAAGATTCTTGACATAATGTATGCCAATCTGAACTCTTCCAGAGAATCGCGAGACTCTTTTTGGAGATTTGGCATAAGGAACGTTAGAACACGATGACGAGTTTCCATGATATGTTAGACTTATAATCACAACTTCCAGAATATAATTTCATGGTAAGGTGATGTCTAGAAATCATTAAAAGACCAACAATGATAGAAAGGTTATCCGTTGGAATTTAAGAATCCCAAACGTCACCATATGAAGCGACCTTAACGCATATTTTGTGAATATTTATTTCTCCTTTGACCAACCATCGGTCTAAGAATAATACGCTATGCGAAGATCTTGGAATGAGTTCACAACGAAATGAATCAATCATTCAAAATAACGATTGATGTTTTGACGTCATACCATGGTATACGACAGGTACAGGTTAATTTCTTGACGTTGTGAGATAATGGGTCGAATTAAATTTTTAGCCAATTGGTCCATCATGCACCAATTGTCATTATGACCTCTAAGAGGCACTTAGTGAATGAAAGTTAAACATGAGATTTTACGGGAACACGGAGGTTCGGTTTTGTTATATGTGAAGGTAAGACACTTGGACACATACCAAGCTACGTCATCTTTCCTTTAGACCAAACCCATGTCTACAAGTTACGAAGGTTTATGAACCTTTACATCGCAATGAGGATAATAACGAGTCTTGTTGTTCAAATCTAAGATAGAATTCTAATGATTTTCAAGGTTAAGGGTTCAAAAGCGGTTCAAGAAGTGACACGAATAATAAGAAAGGTATTTGTAAACATGTTTGCACGGTAGCAATATCTAAGTAAGTTTACATATGCAGCTCAACAAACCATAAGCACAGCTGAGACCATTTACATGACTAGAAAGTCATGTTCATAAGTTGATAATATCTTCAGCAGAGGAATTGTTTTAGGAAGGCTACCATTGCACAATCACGTTTTGATGATAGCTCAAAATGAAAGTCGATAGATAAGGAATAAATGTTTCCATATAGCTAGGTCAAAGTATGAGTATAAAGGGAGAGAAATCGATTTAAGAATTTTAAGTGCTCCAGGCTTGGAATCAACTTAATACGATCGGGTCTCCTTTCAGGTTCAAAGATCATGCTTTGGCTTGATAGGTTGAATCACCAATTCAAGTTACTTCATGCTTCTTGTCACTTTATTACAACCATGGTAAATTGAAGATCAAGAATTGAGATTAGTCATCAAGGTATGGAATTCATGCCTATCTTGATAATAATAAGATAACAATCGAAGGTTGACATTTGTCACCAAAATACAGGTTTCAATCCTATTTTGGTGAGATCATGTCATTTGTGAAATGTAAGTTCCAATGAGAATAATTGAAGTCAATCCTCAAGATAAGGAAGTCACCCTAATCCAGACGATGAAATTTCACAAAACAAACAAATGGGAAACCATTTATCGAAATAGAGATTCATCAAAGTAAGGGAATCTCCCCTGCTTTGATGAGATAGAATCATTTAGGGGATGTGTTCTTAGTCATAGGTTGACTTGCGAACTCTTGCATTTCCCACGGTGCAAGCAGTATGGAGTTTGACTTAACGACGAAAGAAAATTAATATCAATTAGGAATTCGGAAAATTTCAAGTTACATCAGTGTAACAAAGGAAAAATCATGCTTACAAGCTTAAGATCGAAGTTCGAGATAGCAGAATTTGTTATGATGGTGTTCAAATTTTGAATAATTTAAATCAGAAAGACGAAATCAAGGACAAGAAATGATTCGACATCACAATGAGATGTGAACATTCGATTCATAATCGAAGGGAATATATGGACTTCTCAAGATATGAGGTCAGCCATAACCTTATTGAAGACACACGTTCCGATAAGCAGATACTTATCCCACTCTTCCAACCTTGCATGTATTGGGTGGTGAGGCACCGACTTTGATGAGATTTTGAAAACCACGGATAACGATTCAAAGCTTATTTTAATAACCATTTGATTTAGGCAAACAATGCCTTAGAATATGATTTAAGATTTGTGTGGGTATTGATAAGATTCAAGGTGTAAGACATATAATCTCATAATCAAGTTCCAATAACCTATGCTTCGGTCCATCAAGATCATCACGTAGCCCAGTTTAAACACACTCTTAGTATACCGGTGATGCTTATATATAGGGTTCCCCGTAGCGTTCCCACCACATCCACGATATACCTTAAATGACGCTTAAACTGGTTACATAACATCCCAATTTTCCTTAGCATCATCCTAAAGAATAACGTAATGTAAGTTTAATAAGAGCCACTGCAACTACACTTATATATAGGCGGTTTTACCAGTTATAAATGGCTACAGTCAAACCTATACATCGGTTCCACACGGGAATTGATGGCTGTAAAGAAAACATTCCCAAAGTGTAAATAGTTTAATGTGACGTAGCAAGATCCACAAAGCGTATACGTATAGTTTATATGACGTAGCAAGATCCACAAAGCGCATACGTATAAGTTTATATGACGTAGCAAGATCCACAAAGCGCATACGTATAAGTTTATATGACGTAGCAAGATCCACAAAGCGCATACGTATAAGTTTATATGACGTAGCAAGAACCACAAAGCGCATACGTATAAGTTTATAACCAAACCAATCCTTAGGTCCCATTACTGGAACTAATGGTTGTAATGGATGCTCGGCAAAGAAGAATCACAAAGTAGACCCAAAGAAGAACCACACCGCCAAAAGCATCCAAGATCAATAGCATTCACAAGTAATCATCATACAACACTTAGCATTAAGTATTAGCACATAATAGAGTATAGCCACCAAGTAACATATAAGGTAGCAACATAGCATAGAGTTAAGAGTCATAATAGCATCATGCCTCAGACAATCGGGATCATCACGTAGCCCAGTTTAAACACATTCTTGGTATACCAAGGATGCTTATAAATAGGGTTCCCCGCAGCGTTCCCACCACATCCGTGGTATACCTAGAACGATGCCTAAACCAGTTACGTGACATCCGTTTATCCTTAGCATAAGGTCAATATGATTGGAAATACCATGAAGGCTTTATGTAGGACAGGACTTGAGTAAATGTTGATAATGTTTGATTGCCTTCAACAAGGACTTATAATGTTTGATTGCCTTCAACAAGGACTTACAATGTTTGATTACCTTCAACAAGGACTTACAATGTTTGATTGCCTTCAACAAGGACTTACAATGTTTGATTGCCTTCAACAAGGACTTACAATGTTTGATTGCCTTCAACAAGGACTTATAATGTTTGATGCCTTCAACAAGGACTTACAATGTTTGATTGCCTTCAACAAGGACTTACATGTTTGATTGCCTTCAACAAGGACTTACAATGTTTGATTGCCTTCAACAAGGACTTACAATGTTTGATTGCCTTCAACAAGGACTTACAATATTGATTGCCTTCAATAAGGACTTACTAGAATTATGACCCTAGCACCCTAGGGTATAGAATAGAAACTTGTAATACTCATGATCGTTACCTCATGGTAAGATTAACCAAACTTCTCATGCATGGTGAATTACAATTACGTGTGCACCCGTAATGGTAATTTACCTTGCATGGTCACCCTAGCTCCACTTACCCAAGTTAACATTATAGTATTATCTAGATTCATCAAGCACAAATCATGTAATGTCCTTATGTCCATGAGCCAATAGTATTCCAATAATAGCATGTAATAGCAAGTAAGCATATAAGCACATTATGTCTAATGATAACTGCATATCCGTCATACTTTCAGGATTTCAGTCATAACCATGATGGGGTCGGATTCAATATCCAAGATTAACGCTACGCGTGATCACCGAAGTTCCCTAATAATATGATGTTGTGCGCATACAAGCGTAAAGTTCTAGTATCAAAGTATCCCATGGAGAGAGACTAAGAGTAATAATATCTTCCTCGGGATGTTCAGATAACACATGTATATGTATAAAATCAAGTATGTAGGAACATACCTGTATATTAAGTTCATAGACTTAATATACTTGACCCATTTGCCTTATATTTTTATGTATTGACCATAGTTTATCACTCATCCCAGAAATCCACAGGTAGCGTAACGGGTCTCGCAATGAGATTTATACGAATACGCTTGCCTTAGCCCGAAGGCCTTTTGCCAGGAAATCAGAATACAGGTGTCTATGTGTCACACAAATCATGAAAGACATTTAGGTAAAATCAAATGCACACAATCCCTAGCATGCATTCTATATGAAGGTTCTTAGGCTATAGTCTAGGTCGAATTCTCCACCTAATTCTCTATAACCTGGCTCTGATACCAATCTGTCACACCCTCGCTTATAGCGGAAACACGAGGATGCGACGGACGGGATCGTCATAACACTTGGTGTAATTACAGAGACATATTATATGCAAAATCCTCGTGTCATGACGTCGCCCGACACAATGGTGACTTGTGTCATGGTTAGTCAGTTCCACGACTATCATAGTCTTATTAATTCCAATCCAAATTACACAGGGTTCACAAATGAAACAAATGATATACATGACTAATGCAAAACTTATTGAAATCCTGAGGGTCTCGGCTAAGGCATCAACTCTAGCTATCCTCTTTAATTATGTTCACCTGAAAAGATATGCTCAAAAATGTCAACACTTAATGTTGGTGAGTTTCGCAGGTTTAAATTGAAAACATGTAATTGATGCTGTATAGAATTTGATATGGAATCATACTGCAAGCACAAACCACATAACATGTGTTTAAGACAACCAAACCCTAATGACGTTATGCATATAAATTCGACGGAATATATTCACCCTTGGCCGGATTGCTGGCAGCTGTGTTGGTAACTCGCAAGTTAACCAATCGTCGAAGGGTGTGGGTGTCAACCCACTAGTACTACCAATACCTATCCGTTGGTTCCAAACCCGGATTAATGGTTGTAAGAATCATAGAATAACATCATGTATGCGTGCAAAACAGTATCACATTGATTCCAAGTATGAAAACAGAATATACAGTGTACAGCATTGAAAACGGGTGAGCATACTTTTCCCCCATTGATTGAAAACATTGAAAACTTGTATAAACATAAAAAAGGGCCACGAAACTCACCTTGGATTGATGTAATGAATCACAAACTTCACAGAATAATGCATTGCACGTCCAAACATGATCAATACCTATGTATTAATTGTAACTAAGTCTTTAATATGTATTCCACATGAATAGATATATTTAGTCGGATTCGGGTTGGTTCGATTTGACGTGCAACACGCACACAAATAGATGTATATATATTACAAGATTTTGATAGGGTTATATATGTATTAATAAGTAATTATTAATAAGTGTTAAGTTTACCAAATAATTACTTACATTTTGATTCTATTAGAGGGATTTTATATGTATATTTAAATATTTGGAATGATATTAAATATAAAAATGATGTGATTCAATTATGTAGTTTATAATTATCTAAGGATAATTACAAATAGTATTTCGATTAATAATAAGATTTTAATCTATATTATTATTTAACATATTTTTATAAGAAATAACATACAATTACATTTGTAAATAATTGTGAAAATATAATTCCTACATTTATCACGATTAATCCATAATTAAAAATAATATAATGTCCATTAATAATTTAAATTATTATTTAAAGTCCATTTTATAAAAATTAAACTAATTAAATCATTTGTTTCTAAAAGATAATAATAAAATAAATAAATTAATGTTAAAATAAATTCCAGAAAATTAATTTGATGGTTTTAAAAATAAACAGAGTTTATAAAATAATTTTTATAAGAGTAAATTTCGGTTTTGGTCCCTGTGGTTTAACCATTTTAACTATTTCAGTCCAAAAAGGAATCTTTGGTCATATCATGCCCTGTGGTTTTATTTTTGTAACGGTTTTGATCCCTGACACTAACTCTGTTAGTTTTCTTGGTTAAATTTAAGGGTATTTTGGTCTTTTATACCTAAAATCAAATTAATAACCCCACTGATCTGTATAACCTAGGGTTATCATCAACAGCTTCAGTGAGGAAGGTTGCCACCATGCCTCAAGAACCACGCCGCCGCCCTCGGCGGCCACACCGTCGATGGCCGCAGTGAGTTTCTGCCGTCGCCGTCGCCATCGTCCTCCCCTACCAATCCAACCTCACTAACATGCGCCGCCTGCGGTGGTTACCGGAATTTCCACCTCCGTGAGCCAGAGGAATCACTTATCATGTCCCCTAACCACCACCATCCGCCCATCCAACACCTCATCGAGTACCAACCCCACCACTGCCACCACCTCCACCGTCGCATCCCACTGCCGGAAGCCCCAGCGATTCACCGTCTCCACCGCGCCCCTCGCACTCACCACCGTCTTCCCTACACCTCCGGCGACAACCACCACATTCTGGTGATACCCACCACCCCGAACAAAACATAAAATCAAAAAACCCTAAATTCTCACCACACACAATAAGAACCCAGGGTTAGAACATCACGCGATGGTGGAACTCCGGCGAGACACATGACAGCGAGAAGAAGCAGAAATCGTTGCCGGAGCGGCAAGATTCGCCTCTAATGGTGATGACGTAAGCGAATCGGAGAATGATGACGAGAAGGGAGAAGAGTAGGAATCGAACGACGATGTTACGGAGGAAGCTGGGTTTACCTCCGGCGAGTTGTGATTAGCTGGGTTTACCTCCGACGATGTTGAGAAGATGAGGAAGAAGATGATGACGGGGACTACCGTGAGCAGAAACGGGCGGAGGTGTGATTAGCTCCGATGAAGGTTGAAGGATTATGGTGATTAACGATGAAATAAGGATGGATATGAGTCATTGTGTGAAGGAATTTGCAGGGGATTCATGGCTGATGGTGGGTTTTTTCATTAAAGAGGGATTTTGAGGGGTATTATGGGAGATTGAAAAATGAATAAAGGGGATGAAGATGAAGATGAGATCTTGAAACATGGTGATGTAGAACATCACGCGGTGGTTCTTGTAAAGTAGATTGACCAAAATATCCCTGGAGTTAACTGTAAAAACTAACAGAGTTAGTGTCAGGGACCAAAACCGTTATAAAAATGAAACCACAGGGCATGATATGATCAAGATTCCTTTTTGAACTGAAACAGTTAAAATGATTAAACCACAGGGACCAAAACAGAAGTTTACTCTTTTTATAATTTTTAAGTATTTTTCTGTATTTTTAAAAGTTGAAATAGACTTTAAAAAATAGATGTTGGGAGCCGGGTTCGACCCGTGACCTCCTTTCCACACTACCACACACAAACCAGTGAACCAAAGGCTTACAGCCGCGGTATTCCTGGTTTCCAAATGGTTTTAACCCATTTAACCCATTTCCCCCAATTTCCCAAGAACCCTAATTCGATTTGGGTCAAATTGACCCCGAATTCGATCCTGTTAACATTTATAATCATGGGCCTTTTGTTCCCCATGATAAATCGAGTATTTAGATGTATTAAATTACCCGTATTGTGTTCGAATTGATGATCTTAGGTTGTAGACGAGTCGCGACCCAGAACGATGTTTAATCGAACTGTTGGTGATGTTGTTGGTTCAATTGATCGAATGGGAAGCTCCTAATGGTAGTGATGAGTATTAGCCCTCAACCAATTTAGACTTAATGTGCCCAGAAGACTAAGTTCGACCAAGTTGCAGGTTCGCGATTTAGAAGATGATCGAAGGTGTATCTTTTGTGTTTTTCAGATGCAATTCAAAGTGATAGCAGTTTAGGAACATTTATATGAATGTTTTGGATTAGTTTAATTGTATTATTGCGGATTGTAGTGCGATTTACAAACTGTAAAGTAGCCGAAAGTTAGTTCGGTTGGATCAGATCGATCGCACTCTCATTTCTTAAATTAAAGTGGGTCGTGTGTTCGAATCTGGCACATGATGTTGTCGGGAACAAATGATTGAACTGAAATCGATTATATTTTGTGTTTTGGAGTCGCCAGATTTCGGCCGGAGGTCGCCGGAGGACAGGGGTGTCGACGGTGGGGGAAAACGGGCGGGGGGTTGGGTTGTAATTTTAATAATTACACAAATGGTCCCTGAGGTTTGTTTGATTTATTATTTTATGTGAAAGTTTTTAAAACAAATTTCATAATTTACAAACTTACCCCCTGGACTTATAAATTAAATTTTTATACATTTTTTATAAATCATTGTTGTTGTTGTTGTTGTTATTATTATTATTATTATTATTATTATTATTATTATTATTATTATTATTATTATTATTATTATTATAATTATTTTTTTATAGTTGTTAACATTACCGTATGAAATTTTATTTTATAATTTTTTTTAAAATGCGGAATGTTACAACTGTTTTATTAGTAATAATCATTTCTCATATGTAATTTCAGTCATATCATATCTTAGAATATCATTTTATAATTAATAAATTTTATTATTTTAATATTTTATTTAGTCAACCCGTGTAATACATGGGTTTACTAAAGCTGGTTAGAATATAATTTATAAGACTAATATGATTGATATATGAATGCATGTACTCCTTAATTTAAAAACCGTGTTCATGTATACAATTACTTGCTCATGTATTATAATATAAACCTTTTTATATTAACTTGTGATTCATCATTGAAAATTTGTGAGAAAGTTGATAAATTCAATTTGTAGTATACTATTAAGCATTTTTTAACGACAACCTATGTTTCATCTACCCAAGTGCTTGACCATTAACATATTTAATAAATTTTAATTTTTAACAATAATATCTTGAGCCTGTTAAAGTACTTTTAATCAGATTTGAATTTAAGATTTCTTCAAAAAGTATTTTGACTTTTACTAGACTACAAATAGCACATTATATATATTACTAATTATCAACTTTTATATGTATATAGTTTGTACTTTAGCTTTAGTGAGTTGTACACTTTTTTTGGTTTTTTTATTATTAATTTTTCTTTTATTTTAACTAATACTTTTAAATATTTTACAATTTAACCCATACAATTTATCACTTTCAATTTTAGTCCCATACACTTTTCATCTCTTACAAATTTTTCGTTTTATGGTTTGGTCTGAATTTTACGAGTTAACACGTCGAAACGTGCACGTATGATTCAACGTTTTTACTCCTATTTTTTCCCGTTTAACGACCTTATCATAACGGATGGGTCCTAGATTGATTTAGTTATTGTATTTAATAATTTACGTTTAACGTGTGTAGTTCAACGTTTTTACGTCTACTTGCCGTTCAGTTTTTTTTTTCATTTTTGTTCTTTTTAAATACGAGACTTTCCGGTGTTGATGATCCCTGACGGTGGTATGACATTAGTTATATTTTATATGGTTTTACGTCTCCCATCGCAACACTGGGGCTTAATACCAGTATCTACTAAGTACTTATATATCGCAACTCAAAATTCAGAAGTACGGGTGTTCAAATTTGAAAATCAGAATTTCAATAATATGAAGTCTTTGGATAGTTTCCCTATCTGGAAACTATATCTAAATAAATATTGAAAAAATAAATAAATATATGAGTAAATTACGCTTTTCGTCCCTGTGGTTTGGTGGTTATAACGCTTTTCATCCAATAGTTTAAAAACGCCCGGTTTAACCACTGTGGTTTGAATTTTGTCACAATTACTACGTTTCACTAACGGCGTCTAATTTTTCTGTTAATTTTTTTATGAAAAGATAAAATACCCCTAATATAATATATTTTAATAATCCATACCCCCACCCTCACCCTTCCCCATCTCTTCCCTTAAACCAAAACCACCATACCATCACCATCTCCATCAAACCATCACCATCTCCACCTGATATGTTCCATCTCAACTTTGACCCACAAACCCACACCACCATCGCCACTCTCGCTTGTTAAACCACCACACCGCCACCATTCTCCAAGCATCCAACCAACAATTTTCACTATGTTTAACCTTTAATCCCCAAAATTTTCTTGAATAGAGCATAGTTCTTCATCATATATCAAGTTCACCTCGAAGAATCGAACAGCCCCATGTTTCTCCCATGAATTCATGTTTGCAAAGAGCACAAGAACATAAGGAATTGAAGATCTTCAGAGTTCATAATCAAATGTATCCCCAAGTTGCGATCTCTTTTGCCGTTCGGTTCCCGTGGAGGAAAGAGATCTACACCCTAGTTGCATAATCCTGCACTTTGATTCAGTTTATGTTACTTTAAGGTGATCTTTCTCGGCTATTAGTGTGGTGGGTAACGATGACGCAGCGGCTGCTACTCGATACAGACGCTATGACACCGCCGGAGGACAACGGCGGCGACGGCGGTGGTAGTGAGCAACACGTACCTTACCGGAAAGAAGCGAATTTAGACATGAAAATGGTGATCATACTGGGGGTGTGAGGTTGTCGGCCAAACTCCGTCTCTTTTTAACCTCATCTCTTTTATGTTGGCGGTGGTTTTGGGGGAGAAAAAAGATGAAAGGTACACACATAATATACATGTGTATATACATATATAACATGGTGATGGTGAGATGAAGAGATGGTGGTGCCTGGTGGTGTGATGGAGATAGTTTGGTAACTAGTGATGAATCAAGAACAACTGTCAATTTTTGTGGTGGCTCAATCTGTTGTTGAAGATAATGTCTTTTTGGTGGAGGAAGAAAAAAATTGGGATTAGGATATATATATATATATATATATATATATATATAAAGTAACAGTTTTAATCGGTATTTTGGTCTTTTTCTAAAATATTAACAGAGTAATTGGATGGAGTTAACGGTTTGGACATAATTGAGACAAATTTTAAACCACAGTGGTTAAACCGAACGTTTTTAAACTATTGGATGAAAAGCGTTACAATCACCAAACCACAGGGACTAAAAGCGTAATTTACTCTGAATATATATATGTATGTATGTATGTATGTATGTATGTATGTATGTATGTATGTATGTATGTATGTATGTATGTATGTATGTATGTATGTATGTATGTATGTATGTATGTATGTATGTATGTATGTATGTATGTATGTATGTATGTATTATGTATGTATGTAGTATGTATGTATGTATGTAGTATGTATGTATGTATGTATGTATGCATGTATGTATGTATGCATGTATGCATGTATGCATGTATGCATGTATGCATGTATGCATGTATGTATGTATGTATGTATGCATGTATGCATGTATGCATGTATGCATGTAGCATGTATGCATGTATGCATGTATGCATGTATGCATGTATGCATGTATGCATGTATGTATGTATGTATGTATGTATGTATGTATGTATGTATGTATGTATGTATGTATGTATGTATGTATGTATGTATGTATGTATGTATGTATGTATGTACGTTTGTATGTATGTATGTATGTACGTATGTATGTACGTATGTATGTACGTATGTAGTACGTATGTATGTACGTATGTATGTACGTAGGTATGTACGTATGTATGTACGTAGGTATGTACGTATGTATGTACGTACGTATGTACGTAGGTATGTACGTACGTATGTACGTACGTATGTACGTAGGTATGTACGTACGTATGTACGTACGTATGTACGTACGTATGTACGTACGTATGTACGTACGTATGTACATACGTATGTACGTACGTATGTACGTACGTATGTTCGTACGTATGTATGTACGTATGTATGTATGTACGTATGTATGTACGTATGTATGTAGGTATGTATGTATGTATGTATGTATGTATGTATGTATGTAGGTATGTATATATGTATGTATGTAGGTATGTATGTAGGTACGTATGTATGTATGTATGTAGGTACGTAGGTAGGTACGTACGTAGATACGTACGTAGGTACGTACGTAGGTAGGTACGTAGGTAGGTACGTAGGTATGTACGTACGTGTGTACGTACGTGTGTACGTATGTACTTACGTAGGTATGTACGTACGTGTGTACGTACGTGTGTACGTACGTGTGTACGTACGTGTGTACGTACGTGTGTACGTACGTGTGTACGTACGTGTGTACGTACGTGTGTACGTACGTGTGTACGTACGTGTGTACGTACGTGTGTACGTACGTGTGTACGTACGTGTGTACGTACGTGTGTACGTACGTGTGTACGTACGTGTGTACGTACGTGTGTACGTACGTGTGTACGTACGTCTGTACGTACGTGTGTACGTACGTGTGTACGTACGTCTGTACGTACGTGTGTACGTACGTCTGTACGTACGTGTGTACGTACGTCTGTACGTACGTGTGTACGTACGTCTGTACGTACGTGTGTACGTGCGTGTGTACGTACGTGTGTACGTGCGTGTGTACGTACGTGTGTACGTGCGTGTGTACGTACGTGTGTACGTACGTACGTACGTACGTGTGTACGTACGTAGGTACGTACGTACGTACGTACGTAGGTACGTACGTACGTACGTACGTATGTACGTACGTACGTACGTGTGTGTGTACGTACGTACGTACGTACGTATGTACGTACGTACATACGTGTGTGTGTATGTATGTATGTACGTGTGTGTGTATGTATGTATGTGTGTACGTGTGTATGTGTGTATGTATGTGTGTATGTGTGTATGTGTGTATGTGTGTATGTGTGTATGTATGTATGTATGTATGGATGTATGTAGGATGTATGTATGTATGTATGTATGTATGTATGTATGTATGTATGTATGTATGTATGTATGTATGTATGTATGTATGTATGTATGTATGTATGTATGTATGTATGTATGTATGTATGTATGTATGTATGTATGTATGTATGTATGTATGTATGTATGTATGTATGTATGTATGTATGTATGTATGTATGTATGTATGTATGTATGTATGTATGTATGTATGTATGTATGTATGTATGTATGTATGTATGTATGTATGTATGTATGTATGTATGTATGTATGTATGTATGTATGTATGTATGTATGTATGTGTATGTATGTATGTATGTATGTATGTATGTATGTATGTATGTATGTATGTATGTATGTATGTATGTATGTATGTAGTATGTATGTATGTATGTATGTATGTATGTATGTATGTATGTATGTATGTATGTATGTATGTATGTATGTATGTATGTATGTATGTATGTATGAATGTATGTAGTACTTTTTAAATTATAAAAAATAAAAGTTTTTAGGAAAATATCACAAAATAATAATTAAGTTTTAAAAGTGTTTCAATCTAATCACTCATTCATATTTTTTACAAATTGAACCATTAACCATCAAATCAGTATCATCAATTTTCTTATGTTAAGAAAGTAATTGATAAGGAGATGGGAGGGTTGGAATTTTCAAAGTATGAGATTATATTATGAAATAAAAAAAAACATGATAATTATAATTTTTAACAAAAGGTACTTGAAATTAACGCTACCATTCCACATCAACATCAAAAAAAATTATATTTGAAATAAAAAGAAGAACGTGCTAAAAACATGTTAAAACTTAAAATTTAAGCAAAACGTGAAAGTTTAGTGAACTAATTATTGAAACAACTTTTAAACTTGAGTTATCTGATTGAAATATTTTTAAAAGTTGATTAGTATTTTACAAACTTATCCCTTTAAGAAAAAAGATAAAAACAACTATATAAATATTTAAATTTAATATTTTGGTTTCGATTTGGATTTTCTTATTTTTAAATTATAAAAGTTAATCAAAATATAAAAAGATAATTATAAATTCGGTTTTTCTAGAGCCACTATCTGGATCCAAAAGTTTGGATGTCTGAATAACATTATCCGTATTTCGGAATAATTTGAGTTTGGAATTTTGGATTTTTTTGCATATTCGAATTCTAATATTTTCTACACACTTCTAATCAGCAGGGCCCGAGTGTTTATGGATTTTTAAATAACAAATGCACATTTTGGATACTTGTACTATATAAGAACTACGAAGGCCATGACTTAACATGATGAAAATTGAATGAATATGAGTAATGATCTCCCTATACCCAACGCATAACTTGCATGCCTAACTTTATATGGAAGAATGTAAAGATTCAAAAAAAGTTCACGAGTATGTAAAACGTGTATCTTGTGTGGGAATTTTCAAAAATGGATAATATTCTCTATCTAATTTAGATCATTTTTTTATTTAAATGAAGTATATCAGAGTAATCGGTAGATTTTAAACATTATGTTCCTTGGTTGTATGCAATCACTAGAAGATAAAAATATGAGAAAAGACGACATAGATTAAGTCATGGAACATCACGCGTTGAAGTCTAACTTTCATCACCAGTATAATGGGCATTCGAACGATATTTTCTATCACTTCTTGTTCAATGTTTTCTAACGATCTATTCATTCTTTTACTAATATTATAATTATCTAGAAGTGAATGAAAATTTTATAATAAGATATTTAAGTTCTTCTATTCTCTTTCCCTGGCTTTTTTTAGTTTTGTCAAACGTCAATATTAATCTTTTATGATGAGTTTGTTAGAAAATAAAACATTAGTAAAAAATATGAACAAAATAAGCTAACAGCTACTAAACAAGCCTCTTAGCAAGGGAAGTATTGAGAGAGGACGGGGTGGGTGACTGCTCGGGACCCAATCTCCTCAGAGGACCGAAATTTTTCAAATAATTTATATTATATATATATATATATATGTATATATATGTGTATATATATATACACACACACACATATATATACATATATATACGTATACATATATATACACACATATATATACATATATATATATACATATACATATATATATACATACATACATATATTATATATATAGATATATATATAGAGAGAGAGAGAGGATAGAGATCAAATGTTAACCTTGTTTATTACGATAACCCATTAACCTAACTAGTGGTCCACAGCAAGTCACGTAATCATTGTAACTTAAAGTTACAGTGGTAAAACTAGCGGTACAAAACAAACGTTAAAAAATTAAAAAATATAGCAAGACTATACTCAAATTAAAGATATTAAAATGATTTATTTAATGATATAATTTGTTCAAAGAAATAACATTATAAAAAATTAAAATGTTTTAAAAGGGTGGAGCTTTTTTTAAAATGGAGGGAAAATTTGAAATTTAAGGAAAAATCGTAACATCAGTGGTGTAACGCGATGTAAAAGTTAGTTACACTGTTGTAAGTGTTCGCTATATTAGAGTTAACGGATTATTGCAATAAACGAGGGTTAACAAAGGAAGGAACCTTACCCTATATACATACATACATACATACATACATACATACATACATATATATATACATACATACATAGGTTAGGATCTTTGCAGTACCACATTTAAAAACAGAACTGAAAGAACCATTTATAACCATTGATTTTCAGAATCAAGGGTGGATGTGATTAAGGGTAGAAATTGAAACTTTAGTACACCAAAGAAATTAGAAAAGTAATAAAAAGGGCTTTTTGGTCTTTTCCAATATTCTTAAAAACGGAAGTTGCCGGGTTTTAGGAACAAAATCCCCAATCATAGGGTTTGAGGTTACATAATCGGAAGGAAGACACATCGAGCCCTAATCCGACTGCATCAAAAGGAAAAATTGAAGAACCCGTCGAACCCTATTCTCTGTTTGCGGCATTTGGCGTCGAAGAACAGTAGTAAGTAAATCTGATTATAGTTTTAGGATTATGAATTTACATATTTGTAACCGTGATTAAAACTTTGTTGTGTTGGTCGATGGTATTGTGTAAATCAATCATATGGTATTCAATGTCGTTTATCTGTTTACAATGTGTACGATTCCTGGTAGTTTATCAAGTATATGAAACATTGTTGTTTGGAATTTACGTACATGTAAACCTGTAATTTGTTTTGTTGGTCGACGGTATTGTGTAAGTTGTAAAATCGTGGTTAATGATACAAGGTAACAAATAGTACACTACATATGGTTTGATTAATAGTAATGGAGGTAATCTGTTCGTTTGGAATGTTAGTGTTTATGTTTTACTGAAACTGATAGGGTTTGAACATGAAACTGATATTTTAATAGTTTAAGTTATGTGCTGAGGAATACATTTGTGTAAATCAATCAAATGGTATTCAATGTCGTTTAGCTGTTTACAAAGTGTACGATTCCTGGAAGTTTATTCAGTATATGAAACATTGTTGTATGGAATTTACGTAAATGTAAACCTGTATAAGTTTTTATATTTGATTTGTAAATACAGTTGTGTAAAACAAATGGTATTGATGAAATAAGGAGAAACCTTAGAAAATATATTTTAACTGTATATAATGATTGTAGTTCATTCAAATCAATATACTTGTTATATGAACATAACATACATGTAAATTTGTAATATGTTTGTATAAATGTATGTAAATACACTTGTGTAAATTAATATGTAAATATGTGCATTATCCTTGTTTGTAACAAAGTCTACAGTTTTTATTTAAAACATATACATTACATTATAATTGTTGGTGTGCATACATTTTACTAATGGTAAACATTTTATGCAGTTAACAAAAATGAGGTTTCATTCTTTGTCAAGTAAGTTTATACATTTTGTAAATAACTTTTTAAATGTAGAAGTTAGTGATATATGAAATGAGCATATCTTGTATGCAGGACGTAAAAGCGGTAGAATTGCAAGGAAAACTTCTTTTTCAAAGTTTAAAAATAAGGCTGATAGCCCTGTTATAGTTGGAGAGTCAGATGTTGACAATAGCGAGTCTTCAGAAGGAAATTACGATGAAGAGCCATGTGAAGACAATGAAGAAATTTTGTTGGATGAAGAAATTTCGCCTGAAAATACAGATGATGAGTCAAATGAAGCAGCAGGTATGATATTATGATTTAAGAAATATAACTTGGTATTTTAATATTTTGTGGAAACAATGAATGTTGGTGTATATTTTTTTTGACAGATGACGGTGCGGATGTGGATGATAGTTTTGTAAATAAAAGAACAGGTAAAAGATCACAAAAGAAGCGAAAAGATGTAAAGACAAAAAAGAGTAAGTAAAAAAAGCATACATTTAATTTATACAAACAAGATTAACATTGATGTAAATTATTTAGCAAGTATAATATGTGTACCTTAGTAGTTGTGTTCAATATATATCTGTTTAATATGAATATGAAGTATTGTAAATAAATTCCTATGGAAAAATAATATTATTTCTGAAAAATGTATATACTACAGAGGGTAAGAGGAGTAGTAAAAGATTGGGTAATGCTCATCATTGAAAGAATCTGAAGTTGGGAAAAAAAAGACAAAAGAATGTGTAAGAGGAAAAAAGGAAAAAGTTGCAAATCAGGGGAAAAAAATGAAAGTGGTGATGATAAATTAAAGTTGGTGATGAAAGTGGTGTAAGGCAAGAAACTATTTGTAAAGGTATAAGTATTTGTAAACTGATTTACATACGTGTTTAAACATGATTTGTTATATGTATAAATTACTGAAATGAAATATTATTTGCAGGTAAGAAGAGGTTGGCATTGAGAATGGATGAAGAGGGTTCTTCGAAGAAAAAAAAATCAAGCAATGATGATGATTATTTCAGTATAAGAGCTCGATGTATACCAATGAAGTTATGTTCTGTTTTAGGTTCGTTGGGTAGGAAGCAAAGGCAAGCAGTTATAGACATAGGATTTGGTAGAGTACTAGAACTCAAAGCACATCAGATTCCTACGAAATTAGGGTATTTTGTGGTAGAAAATCTGAACACAGAAACAATGGAGATAACGTGCAAGAGAGGATCATTGAAGGTAGATAGCGATGCAATTCACACGTTGTTAGGGTTGCCAAATTCAGGAATTGATTTGGTTTCAGTGGAAAAAACAACAGTGTGGACAGAATTAGGAAAGAAGTGGAGGGATAGATATAAATCTAAGCTGATTAGTTTAAGGGATATTGTTAGGAACATAACATTTTCAAATGATGACGATGGTATAATGTTCAAATTGGATTTCATAGTGTTGTTCTTGAACACAATGGTAGAGTGTCATAAAAACAGTAAATGTAAAGTTGGTGTTTTAGATCTTATAAGTGAGGATGTGGAATTGTCAGATATAGACTGGTGCGGTTATATCGTGTCTAGGATCAGAAAATCGAAAAATAAATGGAGGAGAAGAGACTTGAACTCTCATTTCCAAGGTGCCTTAACAATACTTACGGTATTGATCTACATTTGTGTCAAACAAAAATATAAATTGTATTGTTTGTATGTAACTGTTTTACTCTTAATGCAGCTTTTATATGTTGATGGGACTACTTGCAAAGGAATAAACGATCAGCGTTCAATTAGTCCTATTAGTTTCTGGACATTTGAGAACCTAGTGATGAGAGAAGATTTGGAAATAATGAACGGAGGATTTGGCAACGGGTACATGCGGGTGTTGTATGTCGAAAATGATGAAGAAGAGAATGAAGAAGAAAGTACGAATGATGAGGGGACTAACGTTGATGATGAAGGAAGTGATTACTCAGCAGATGTCTGTGAAGTTCCTGGGTTGGAGGTAATGTGGTTATATATTATGTAATATATAAACATAATGAAAATGACATTTAATATGTATTTTTACACATATGTAAAATTGTTATATTTCATAAACATTTAAGTTACACATTTTATAACATTTATTCTTACATATGTGCTGCATGAACTTATATGTTGGTTTACATATATGTAAACTAGGCTGCTGGGATCCTGAGCAGTATACATTGATATATTGGTTTACACAGCTGTAAATGAATCTAAACATAAGCATTGAACTTATATGTTGGTTACATATGTGTAAACTAGGCTGCTGAGATCCTGAGCAGTATACATTGATATATTGGTTTACACAGCTGTAAAAATGTACATTATAACTGATTTAATAAAAATGCTGCATGAACTTGTATGTTGGTTTACATATGTGTAAACTAGGCGGCTGGGATCCTGAGCTGTAAAAATGTACACATTTTATAACATTTTATTCTTACATATAATCTACTTCATTAGACAACAGTAATTAAACCTACATACACATTTACATGTGTGTAAACCAATATATAAATGTATACTGCTAAGTATACCAGCAGCCCAGTTTACACATATGTAAAAGTGATATAGTTATTTATTAATAATTTATCACGCTAATTGTGAATCATGATCATACAGAGTACGGTGTCAAAATTAAAGACCCATCTGAACTGGTTGCTAACAGAGAGGAAAAGGTTCGAGAAGCTAGTAATTGATGCGTATAGAGAATATCCTGGTAGTAGCGAAGTTAAGGATTGTATACAGAAATATAATGATGGATTCAAGCATGGTATATGTATAGATAACATTGCGAGAAGTGACGTAGTGGAGGAAGCTGAGTTGGAATCTCCTGTTAGAGAAGAAAATAGAGAGGGATCAGAAACAACAGCAGTAGATAAGCAAACGGTTGTGTTTCATACGCCTTTGGAGAACAGATTGGTTGTGTATAGTGGTGCGGTAGATGAGGGTGTAAGTCTGACGCAATCATCGTTTAAAATAGCTGATTGGGCCCAAAATAGAATAAACAGTACCTTATTAAGAAACTCGAAGTTGATGACAACCATGATTACTTCACCAATACCAAGTTTTAGCTTAGGGTTAACACAAGAATTTAATGATGTTGTAAGAAGTGACTGTGTAGATGAAAGATCAATGAGAGAAGATAAGGAAACAGAAAGGGTTAAAGAAAATTATCAGTGTAGACCCAAAAGATTGAAGAAACTAGCTGATGCATGCAAGTCGCCATACTTGGTTCGTCCAGTTAACATAAATAAGGCTGTTACAGATGATGAATTGAAAGTGTGGTGTTATATAATGAAAGAAACAAATGATGTAGAGTAAGTTCATTCTAACTATTGTATATTAGCTATTAATCTGTTTTTTGCCATTCGTACTATGTATAAAAATGATTACTTGTATCTTTGAATGTAGGATTGATGGGGATGCAGCAGCAGTAGAGTTGAAAGAAGTTATTAATGAATTCAGGTAAGTAATAAAGTGTTTTTTATTATATTTGTAAAGTGTATTTAAATATTTCTAATATTATGTTTACATGCGTTAATGAGAGCAGTGATGAAGTATTTGAAACAAAGAATGGTTTTGTAACAAAAAGATTCTTACTAAGGTCACTGCTACCTGAGGAGACTGTTTTGAGCAATGTGATAGATTGTTGGGCATTAGTACTGAACTTAGAAGAAATAAACAAAAGTGCTGAATCACCTAATAGGTTGTTCATGAGTACGGGAGTGATAGTAAGTAAAAATTGTGGTTTGTAGAATATGGTAATTTACATTGGTGAATAATTGTAATGTAAAATAACATTTTTAATGTTCCTTCGCAGACTAATGCAATGTTAGAAGATCCTAAAGTTGATAATGTTGCCCGGCTTGATTCCTTTAGAGACAACTTGAGAAGTGTCGTAGATGATGATGAGAATAAACTGTACATGAAGAATGTTGATATTGTTATGTTCCCAATATTAGAGTCGAACCACTACTACTTAATTTGTTTTGATCTGAAGGACCCGTACATTGAAGTCGTGGATAACATGCATCATACTAGAAGCTTTGTTGGTGTGACAGATTCCAATGATTTCCATAAGAAGGACACAGTGCTGAAAGTGGTAAGTATATCTTTTCAATAGACCAATAAAGTGTAATTATGTGATAGAATGACATATGTAACAGCAACACATATGCTATGTTAACATGTATGTAAATATGAAGCAGATTAACTTAGATGTGTTTGAGCATTAGTTAATCCAAAAAAATATATTAGGCTACTGTTTTTATTATAATGATGAACATGTAATAATGCAAATGGTATGTAAGGTGTAAATTAGTAACAAGCATGACACATATTTGATGCGTAAGACGTAAGTCTATAATAAAATGAATGAAATGTATAAAATAAAACAGTACTAATTGAATTAATATGTCATTGTCCTTGTAGAAAGATATATTTACAAGATACTTGATGTACATTGGGCATAAGAAGGTTGAAGGATTAAGGGCTTGTAACCCTGTGAAAAGGATGTTGAGTTGGGCGACAAAAAATAATTGCATTGACTGTGGGGTGTTTCTTATGAGGCATATGGAGTCATACATGGGAAGCAAAGTAAAGCGTTGGAGTTGTGGCTTCAAGAAGGAAGGGCCTGGACAGGATGTGCAGTTGAAAAATCTAAGGATCAAGTACACGTACAAGATACTTACATCCGATGCGAACATACACAAAGACAAGGCTAAACAAGAGGCTGGAACCATAGACTTGGTGGCTGAATTTGGTTGAGAGCAGAAGATGGTTAAGTGTGGATTGTATGTTTCTTTAATAGACAAATATATTTTGTTGGGAAACATTATGAATATCTGATTTAGTAGAAATTTAATGGTTTCTTTTGTTGAACATGTAAACCAATATGTTTTGGGATTTGATTAATGGACTTATGTTTTTAATTTGGATGAAGTATATGTCTTTTTGATTATATTTTGTAATTTGTTTAATCCTTGAATTGTTGAAATGTAAATATATTATGTAGTTGCAGGTATGCATTTTTGATATGCTTGATAATAATTTACACTTATGTAAATTTTAGTAATGTTATTAAAATAATGGTCATGCCTAAAAAAGGGTTTGTTAACGTGACATCTGTGTAGAAGTTGTTGTTGATGTAGTTGTAAATGAATCTAAACATAAGCATGAATGTGGCATATGGCTTTAAAAAAACAAAAAAAATGTACATTATAACTGATTTAATAAAAGTTCTGCATGAACTTATATGTTGGTTTACATATGTGTAAACTAGGAGGCTGGGATCGTGAGCAGTATACATTTATATATTGTTTTACACAGCTGAAAACGAATCTAAACATAAGCATGAATGTGGCATATGGCTATAAAACAACTGTAAAAATGTACATTATAACTGATTTAATAAGAGTGCTGCATGAACTTATATGTTGGTTTACATATAAGTATTCCAGCCGCCTAGTTTACTCATATGTAAACCAACATTCATGCTAAGGATCCCAGCTGTAAATGAATCTAAACATAAGCATGAATGTGGCATATGGCTATAAAACAACTGATACAATGTACATTATAACTGATTTAATAAAAGTGCTGCATTTACACATATGTTGGTTTACATATGTGTAAAGTAGGCGGCTGGGATCCTGAGCAGTATACATTGATATATTGGTTTACACAGCTGTAAATATGTATGTATGTACAATCACTGCTCATAAATGAAGAAGATTGTATGTATGACTAAAATGTTATTAAATTTGTGTACCTTAAATGCATAAATAACATGTCGTTATCGATATAAACAAAGTAGAAAACATGTACTGTTAAAAAAGTGAATACTGAAATATTTAGACTATTTTACACAAATGTAAAGTACAAATGCGTAAATGACATGTCCTTACTGACAGAAAATGAACTCCAAAAAAAATGAACCAATCTTCGATAGTGACCAAAATGTAAAAATGAGAAAACATGTAATACGTAGGGGGACGTTTGATGTTGATCAATAATTATACTGATGGATTTGCTTCAGCGGCCTTTATCTTCTCTGGACAATTTCGAGAATCATGATCATTGGTATATGTATTACATGTCCGACAAAATCTCTTTGGTTTTTGACTGCGTGTAATAGCTTTCTCACCAGGTCCAATCAATCTTCTATTTGTTCCACAACCTTTGTTCCTAATGCCTTGAGGTGGGTTAACATCTACTTCATGTTCTTTCGAATGTCCAGTAAGTTCCTCAATAACAACATCCTTGTTTTGTCGACGCGTTTAGTACGGGAAATCTTCGATGATTTTACGATTCAGCTCCTTAAGATTGTCTATCAGAAGTTGCAGACCATCTGTGTTGCCACCCAAATGCTCCGCACATTGTTCAAACAAATCAAAAGCCTCGTGCCTCAATCTTGTGTCACACCTCAATTTCCACGAACGGGGTTTTACCGTTAGGCATGTGACATACCAGGATCTCAGACACAGTCATATCGAACGACACTATATGAATTTAGAAATGAATATTTGACTTCATTCAACAGAACATAAACAAAGTTTACAATAGTGCGGAAGCTTGTTCAAAAGTGGTAAATCCATTACAGAACTGTTACAATAGCCATGTTTATACAAAATGTTCAATGCTGAAAATAAACTAGATGAATGCATGTCCTGAGTGCATTTCCTGAAGCGTGCCTTAAAAGCTTATGCGTTCCTGTGACCTGAGAAAACATGATAAAATGTGTCAACATAAAGTTGGTGAGTTCACAGGTTTAATCAACAATAAATGTATTCGTAAACGTTTCCATGTTTTGCGTTTCAATGGTTTAGTACATAAAGCATATCGTTAGGTAGCTAGCCTATGTTCTTGTTACTTAGCGTTTCGAACCGAAGCTGACTGTTTACGTCCTATTGAGTTTCCACCACGTCTTAACCGACCGTGGCAATCGTTGTGTTCCGTCATGTCTCATCAGACCATGACAATGTGTTTCCTCCACGTCTTAACCGACCGTGGCAATCGTATGTTAGGTCAATTTGGCACCCGTTTGACCTCCAATCAAGCTAGCGCGACTAGCCCGGGCGGGGTTTGTTAGACCCAGTAGTACTACTCAAAATTACCTCGCTAATCCCATTACTAACGGTTCGAGTGTGTGAGGACATGAGTGTGTTTGCACTAACGTAACAAGCGATATCAATATTACTACAACTATTTATGTAAATTTGTTTTGCATGTTTTCTCCCTAAACGGAAAGAGATGTAAAAAGGGGCCGTGAAACTCACAGATGATGTAACCAGTATGTAGGATGTAAGTCTCCCAAGTGTTGTTCACGATGCGCTGTCAAACACCTATTGACAGTTGTGTTAAGCGTTAATGTTGTGTTTAGCGTTAATAGACATGTTTAGTCGGGTCAGGTCGCATGGGTTCAGTCGTGGGTGTCACACACACAAGCAGTCATAGACGTATTAGGCTTCATGTAGACTTCAAATGAGTTGTTGATATTTGTAAACAGTTACGTTGTTTCGGGATGAAAAGTATATGTCTGTTGATTGCGTTGACTTTAATCTTTGTGGTCAAGAAATGACGCTTTATTGATGTTAACTTATCGTCCATGATAGACACATCGCACACCAGAAGAATTTACTCAAAATGACTCCAATCGCATAACAAGGCTAGACGCATGACTGGACACTTCATTCGCACGAATGGGCCTTCAATCGTACGAATCAACTTCCCTCGTACGATTGAACCCTCATTCATGCGACTCAGCCTTCAGTCGTACCACACATCACCCATTCACCCGAATCAATAACCAATCGCACGAATGAACCTTCATTCGTGCGGTTAGACCTTCAGTCGGGTGATACTCAGTCGCATGCATTCATTCGGTCGACTCAATCGCACACATTCATTCGGTTGACTCAGTCGTACGGTTTCATTCGCACGTCTCACCCCAGTCGCCCCGATCAATCGCGCGAAGGGCCCGGTCGCATAACTCAGTCGTGCGGTTGGCCCAGTCGCGGACTGCAGCAGGTCGTGACTGCAGGGTGGGTCGAACTGCCTTCGGCTGTTCCGTGCTCGGTTTTCTCACAATCAGGACTTCCAGAAACACTCTCCTAACATGTCTAAGTGAAATGCACACGCTGATTGACCTCACACGCACCCCCACGACCATATGCATTCGGGTTGAACCCAAACACCCGAACCCCATATTTGCAGCAGTGAAACGGGTGATAAAACAGATGTACGAGGTCACCTACCTGCTGGGAACGTGATTTCTCAGTTGTTATGTGGTCTAATCCGACGAAAACGAGCTCAATCGAGTGGAATTTGGTGCTAGAATGAAGAATCGAAGGAGAAGAGAGCGTAAGAGAGAAAGAGCAGATTGTGAAGTGTTTGGGGCTGGTGGGTGGGTATTTATACCCAGCCCCCGTTTTCCAATTGACAGGTTTAGTCCCTGCACTTAGGTACCGAATTCCCGAATTTGTTTTGGTTGGTGACGACGCAGACGAGCGAGCTCTATTAATTAATAGGATTTCTTAGAAAATCTCGTTTATGTGAATCCTCTACAAACACCCGCGTTAGTATTTTATCATAATTCGTTTAACGATGTCGGTAGCGGTGTTTGTATACGTTTCGAGTGTTTGCGAGTACGGGTCAATGTTAACGACAACCATTTTGAAAAATGTGAATCTGAAATTACGGGGTGTCACATCATCCCCCTGTTGCAGGAATTTTCGTCCCGAAAATTAGTACATCATGTTACGTGGTTTTTACGGGGAAGCACAAGGCTCAATGGTTTGTGACATATGTTGAATAGAGTACCTGTGTATCTAAGAGGTAGATGCCTGGTTTTGGAACAGTTGAGGGTACTTCCTCTTCATCTGATCCTCGCGTTCCCAGGTGAATTCTGGTCCACGCTTTGAGTTCCAACGGATTTTGACGATAGGGATACGGCTATGTTTGAGTGTCTTGACCTCTCGATCCATGACTTCCACCGGTTCCTCGACGAAATGTAGTTGTTCGTCCACATGTATCTCGTCTAACGGGACGATAAGAGTCTCGTCTGCAAGGTATTTCCTCAAGTTGGAGACGTGGAACACATCATGTACCCCACGAAGTTCTTCGGGTAGGTCCAACTAATAGGCCACGGGGCCAACCCGTTTGACAACCTCAAACGGTCCCACGTACCTAGGGCTTAGTTTCCCACGTTTTCCGAAGCGGATCACACCCTTCCAAGGTGACACTTTCAAAAGCACCTTGTCACCTATTTGAAATTCCAACGGTCGGCGACGCTTATCAGCGTAACTCTTCTGCCGGTCACGGGCTGCTGCCATACGGTTACGGATTTGCACAATCTTCTCAGTCGTCTCGTGCACAAGTTCAGGGCCGGTGAGTTGGCTTTCCCCAACTTCCGCCCAACAGATAGGTGATCGGCACTTACGCCCATACAGTGCCTCAAATGGAGCAGCCTTGATCGATGTGTGATAGCTATTGTTGTAAGAAAACTCAACTAGCGGTAAGTGAGTTTCCCAACTGCTGCCGAAATCTATGACGCAGGCACGTAACATGTCTTCTAGAGTCTGGATCGTACGCTCAATTTGGCCATCAGTCTGGGGGTGGTATGCTGTGCTCATATCCAACCGCGTTCCTAGTGCTCGTTGTAAGGACTGCCAGAAGTGCGAAGTGAATCGAGCGTCACGATCAGAGATAATGGAGATCGGCACACCATGCCGAGAGACTATCTCCCTGAGGTAGATACGAGTTAGCTTTTCCATGCGATCAGTCTCCCGGATTGCCAGGAAGTGTGCGGATTTCGTCAAACGATCCACGATCACCCAAATGGTGTCGCATCCGCTGGGAGTTCGAGGAAGCTTCGTGATAAAGTCCATGGATATCTGCTCCCATTTCCATACTGGTATTTCTGGTTGTTGGAGTAGACCAGACGGTCGTTGATACTCCACCTTAACCTTAGAACAGGTTAGGCATCTGCTTACGTACGTGGCAATGTCAGCTTTCATATTCGGCCACCAGTAAAGGGCTTTGAGATCGTGATACATCTTGTCTGAACCTGGGTGGATTGAGTACCGTGATTTGTGAGATTCGTCCATTACCAGTTCTCGTAGGTTTCCATGCGAGGGAATCCACGTTCGATCCATGAAGTAGCGGATTCCGTCCGACTTGGTTTCCAGTTGCTTCTCCATACCTCGTAGCGATTCGGCTTTCAAATTCTCGTCTTTTAACGCCTCAAGTTGAGCATTGCGGACCTGGTCGGGTAAACCGGTGTGAATGGTGAGTTGCAATGCTCGTACTCGTCTTGGCTTGAGTGTTTCCTTCCGACTTAGTGCGTCTGCTACTACATTGGCCTTGCCCGGATGATACTTGATCGTACAGTCGTAGTCGTTCAACAACTCGACCCAACGACGTTGCCTCATATTTAGCTCCTTATGTTCAAAGATGTGCTGGAGACTCTTGTGATCGGTGTAAATGGTGCACTTGGTACCGTACAAGTAGTGTCTCCATATCTTGAGTGCGAATACCACTGCTCCAAGCTCTAGATCATGCGTCGTGTAGTTTTTCTCATGTATCTTTAGTTGTCGAGATGCATAGGCAATCACCTTATTGTGTTGCATTAGCACGCAATCGGGGCCTTATATAGAAGCATCACAGTAAACTACAAAATCATCTGTTCCTTCAGGCAGGGATAGAATCGGTGCTGTACAGAGTTTCTGCTTCAGGATCTGGAATGCAGATTCTTGTTTATCACCCCAATCATACGTGATGCCTATATGAGTTAATGCGGTGAGAGGTTGAGCAATCTTTGAGAACCCTTCGATGAATCGTCGATAATAGCCAGCCAACCCGAGAAACTGTCGTACCTCGGTCGGAGTCTTAGGCGTAGCCCAGTTCTTGATGGCTGCTATCTTTGCCGGGTCAACGTGTATCCCATTCTCATTGACCACATGGCCCAAGAAATGGACCTCTCGTATCCAGAAGTCGCACTTTGAAAATTTTGCATACAACTGTTCTCGTCTCAACAGCTCCAGAATCAGTCTAAGGTGCTCTTCGTGTTCTTCCTTATTCCTTGAGTAAATAAGGATGTCATCGATGAAGACAATGACGAACTTGTCTAGATAGGGTTTGCACACTCGGTTCATTAGGTCCATGAAAACCGCTGGTGCATTGGTCAACCCGAATGGCATAACCAAGAACTCATAGTGACCATACCTCGTTCTGAAAGCAGTCTTTGAAATGTCTTCTTCTCGAATCCTTAGCTGGTGATAACCCGATCTTAGGTCTATCTTGGAATAATAACTCGACCCTTGTAGTTGATCGAACAGATCGTCAATGCGCGGGAGAGGATAACGATTCTTTATTTTTGCCTTGTTCAATTCCCTGTAGTCGATACACATGCGGAAAGTTCCGTCCTTCTTCTTGACAAACAGAACTGGGGCTCCCCACGGTGATGAGCTAGGTCTGATAAAACCCTTATCCAATAGTTCCTGCAATTGCGTAGACAGTTCTTGCAGTTCCTTTGGAGCTAATCTGTACGGTGCTCTCGCGATAGGGGCAGCTCCCGGTACCAAATCGATTTGGAACTCGACTTGGCGATGCAGTGGGAGACCGGGTAGGTCTTCGGGGAAAACCTCGAGATAATCACGTACAACTGGGATGTCTTCAATTTTCTTTTCCTCGGTTTCTTTATCTGTGACCATGGCTAGGAAAGCGGTACGACCCTTACGCAAACACTTCTGAGCCTTCATGTAGGAGATGATACCAGAGACCATGCCACTCCTTTCGCCCTGAACTGATAGAATTTCACCACTAGGAAGTGGTATGCGAACGATTTTCTCCCCACAGATGATCTCAGCTTGATTCTTAGATAGCCAGTCCATACCCACAACTAAGTCGAAACTACCAAGTGTGACTGGCATCAGATCTATATCTATCTCATGACCACATAATCCTAGTCTGCACCCCTTGACGATATGAGTTGCCGCGATTAGTTTTCCGTCAGCTAATTCTACCACATAACTAGGTTCCATGACAGCTAGGGTTACATCTAAGAACTTAAGGAATTTGTTGGAAACAAAACTCCTATCAGCTCCAGTATCAAATAGTATAGAAGCAAAACAATCATTCAGGGGAAATGTACCAGTAACCACATTCTGGTCATCCCTTGCCTCGCCGGAACCGATCACGAATGCACGACCCTTGGCATTGCCCCCATTATTACCCTTGTTTCCACCCTTCAGTTGTGGGCAATCCTTCCTGTAGTGACCCTCCTTACCACATTCATAACAGGCTCTAGTCACTCCACCCTGGCATTGTTGTTGAGGTTGTTGTTGCTGGGTCATTATTTCACCCCGGCAGTCTTTGGCTGCGTGACCCATCTTTCCACATCTCTAACAACGGAGTCGATCACATGGGCCATGATGATGGAAGTTGCACCGGTTACACCTAGGGTTCTTGCCCGCGTAGCTGCTCGATCCCTGACCATAATTGTTGTTGTTGCTGTTCTGGTTGTTGTTGGTGAAGTTTCTTGATGGGTCAAACTTTCTGGTTGGTTGTTACTGAGGGTTGTTGAAGCTTGAAGACTTGATGTTGTTACCTTCCCATTTTCTTTTGTGATCTGATGAACCAGAAGCAGCGCCACGTTTAGGCAAAGTGCCCTGTGCCACTGCCTGGTCGGTGAGTTTGTGAGCCAGTCGGATGGCCTGCTGAATGGTGACAGGATCAGCAGCCATCACGCTAGCCTGGATCTGAGGGCTAGACCATCAATGTATTTTTCAATCCGCTTGTAGGCAGGAGTCACCATCTGAGGACATAATGCAGCCAACTCGTGCGATCGAGTCGTATACTCCTCAATGTCTGAACCAATCATCTTTAAGTTCCAGAATTCTGCCTCCAGTTTCTGGACTTCGCTCCTGGGGCAGTACTCTTCTTTCATCAGAATTTTGAAGTCTTCCCATGTCATACCGTTTGCAGCACCGAGTCCTAAGGTTTGGACTTGTGAGTTCCACCATGTCAGGGCTGGTCCCTCCAATGTGCCGGAGGCGTACTTGACCCGATTTCCATCCGGATAGCTGCACAAGGCAAACACTGACTTAAGTTTCTCTAGCCAGCGAAGCAGTGTGACAGCACCCTCAGAGCCGCTGAAAGAATGAGGCTTGCAATCCATAAACATCTTGAAGGTACAGACTGTTGGACCTCCTTGATTCGGATTCTGGACGTTCTGGTCCTGATTGCGGGCTTGCTCATAAGCTGCAAGCGCATCAGCCACGCGCTCGTTGATGATAGCATTCAGCTCGGCTTGAGTCAGGGTGATATTTCCTCGTCCACCCGGGCGTCCAGGTCTTCTTCCAGACATGATTTCTTCAATTCACAACACATATTAATCAATAACCGAATAATAATTATTGACAGTAATATATATTGTATCATGCTAGTAAGAATGAGAGGTTTGGTTGCACATCGATAGTAAGGCTTTATAAGGATCCGAGGCCTTATGCCTCCTAAGTATGGAATTTGAAAATTTGTACTGGCCATTACCGTTATCACCCCCATAGAGTTGCCAGAGTTCTCATGCACGACAAATTACAATTACGTGTGCACCCGTGATTCTAATTTGCTTTGCATGGTCACACATGGTTCCTCCTATTCGAGATAACATACCTTGTCGAGTACCGAGTGTTATCAATGATAGAAACATCAAAGATATATATGTTATACCAAGAGTCAAATAACTAAGATTGTACTAAGGTCGTACAAGTGATTTGGTTAAGATAACAACGGGAATCAAGACAATTTGACCCTTTTTCCCTTCGAAGTTCTAGGTGTTTGAATGTCTAAGTCCGATTCTCTAATCGACTTGAATATCTTAGTTGTCCCTCATTTACTGCTCGGACTAGCGTAGAGGATAGGATATGTTGGAAATAGTAACAAGTGTGAGAGAGTTGGAAGAGTGAGGTATTGTTCCTTTTGTTTGTCATCGTTATGCTTATCGCGTGCGTTAGAAATGAGTTTCCTGTTCCAATCATGGAAATGTTTGATTCAATTCGTTGTTGCTTTCACTCCGCGAGTGAAGGATCAAGTGTAAGCGTTGGTTGTGAGCGAGCAGGATTCTCCGCCCCTCAGTCAGGTAATGACACACATGTCATACCCATAGTGTTATGTTTGCTCAGCAGTGTAATGTCAGTACACCCGAAGGTTGTTTGCACAACAGTGGCAACCGTGTAAAGAGTGTCTGTGCAATACTAGTGTTGTGTCTAAGGCTATTGTCTAGATGCAATGCAATCCTAGTTCTCTATAACCTGTGGCTCTGATACCAATCTGTCACACCCTCAATTTCCACGAACGAGGTTTTAACGTTAGGCGTGTGACATACCAGGATCTCAGACACAGTCATATCGAACGACACTATATGAATTTAGAAATGAACATTTGACTTCATTCAACAGAACATAAATAAAGTTTACAATAGTGCGGAAGCTTGTTCAAAAGTGGTAAATCCATTACAGAACTGTTACAATAGCTATGTTTATACAAAATGTTCAATGCTGAAAATAAACTAGATGAATGCATGTCCTGAGTGCATTTCCTGAAGCGTGCCTCAAAAGCTTATGCGTTCCTGTGACCTGAGAAAACATGCTAAAATGTGTCAACAAAAAGTTGGTGAGTTCACAGGTTTAATCAACAATAAATGTATTCGTAAACGTTTCCATGTTTTGCGTTTCAATGGTTTAGTACATAAAGCATATCGTTAGGTAGCTAGCCTATGTTCTTGTTACTTAGCGTTTCGAACCGAAGCTGACTGTTTACGTCCTATTGAGTTTCCACCACGTCTTAACCGACCGTGGCAATCGTTGTGTTCCGTCATGTCTCATCAGACCATGACAATGTGTTTCCTCCACGTCTTAACCGACCATGGCAATCGTATGTTAGGTCAATTTGGCACCCGTTTGACCTCCAATCAAGCTAGCGCGACTAGCCCGGGCGGGGTTTGTCAGACCCAGTAGTACTACTCAAAATTACCTCGCTAATCCCATTACTAACGGTTCGAGTGTGTGAGGACATGAGTGTGTTTGCACTAACGTAACAAGCGATATCAATATTACTACAACCATTTATGTAAATTTGTTTTGCATGTTTTCTCCCCCAAACGGAAAGAGATGTAAAAAGGGGCCGTGAAACTCACAGATGATGTAACCAGTATGTAGGATGTAAGTCTCCCAAGTGTTGTTCACTATGCGCTGTCAAACACCTATTGACAGTTGTGTTAAGCGTTAATGTTGTGTTTAGCGTTAACAGACATGTTTAGTCGGGTCGAGTCGCATGGGTTCAGTCGTGGGTGTCACACACACAAGCAGTCACAGACGTATTAGGCTTCATGTAGACTTCAAATGAGTTGTTGATATTTGTAAACAGTTACGTTGTTTCGGGTTGAAAAGTATACGTCTGTTGATTGCGTTGACTTTAATCTTTGTGGTCAAGAAATGACGCTTTATTGATGTTAACTTATCGTCCCATGATAGACACATCGCACACCAGAAGAATTTACTCAAAATGACTCCAATCGCATAACAAGGCTAGACGCACGACTGGACACTTCATTCGCACGAATGGGCCTTCAATCGTACGAATCAACTTCCCTCGTACGATTGAACCCTCATTCATGCGACTCAGCCTTCAGTCGTACCACACATCACCCATTCACCCGAATCAATAACCAATCGCACGAATGAACCTTCATTCGTGCGGTTGGACCTTCAGTCGGGTGATACTCAGTCGCATGCATTCATTCGGTCGACTCAATCGCACACATTCATTCGGTTGACTCACTCGTACGGTTTCATTCGCACGTCTCACCCCAGTCGCCCCGATCAATCGCGCGAAAGGCCCAGTCGCATAACTCAGTCGCGCGGTTGGCCCAGTCGCGGACTGCAGCAGGTCGCGACTGCAGGGTGGGTTGAACTACCTTCGGTTGTTCCGTGCTCGGTTTTCTCACAATCAGGACTTCCAGAAACACTCTCCTAACATGTCTAAGTGAAATGCACACGCTGATTGACCTCACACGCACCCCCACGACCACATGCATTCGGGTTGAACCCAAACACCCGAACCCCATATTTGCAGCAGTGAAACGGGTGATAAAACAGATGTACGAGGTCGCCTACCTGCTGGGAACGTGATTTCTCAGTTGTTATGTGGTCTAATCCGACGAAAACGAGCTCAATCGAGTGGAATTTGGTGCTAGAATGAAGAATCGAAGGAGAAGAGAGCGTAAGAGAGAAAGAGCAGATTGTGAAGTGTTTGGGGCTGGTGGGTGGGTATTTATACCCAGCCCCAGTTTGCCAATTGACAGGTTTAGTCCTGCACTTAGGTACCAATTCCCGAATTTGTTTCGGTTGGCGACGACGCAGACGAGCGAGCTCTATTAATTAATAGGATTTCTTAGAAATCTCGTTTATGTGAATCCTCTACAAATACAAACACCCGCGTTAGTATTTTATCATAATTCGTTTAACGATGTCGGTGGCGGTGTTTGTATACGTTTCGAGTGTTTGCGAGTACGGGTCAATGTTAACGACAACCATTTTGAAAAATGTGAATCTGAAATTACGGGGTGTCACACCGCACATTGTTCAAACAAATCAAAAGCCTCGTGCCTCAATCTTGTTTTTTCATTGGTAATCAGCCCATACCTATTTTCCATATTAAAAAGTCTTTTGGGCAACACATTCCTCATCCATCTCTTCGATAAATACAAGTTAGGTATCTCATGAATGTTCTGGTTTTTATAAACACAAAAAACATGTCTACATAAATACCCAATCCTTGTGAACAACATGCATGAACAAGTGGCTGAATGATCGTTAAGATTCAAAATAACATGCATATTATAAAATGAAAAATCTGATTGTGGAGCATTGTATGGAATGTATAAACATTAATTGAAATATAAACATAAAATATGTACCTTGAACTCGCCAACCAAACCGGACTGTTCTTTGTTGTGGGAAACAATATAAATCTTAGAATTTCCAACAACTTCACAAGTTGAAACACTACAAAACCATACTGCTTTCACAATCTCCTTTTGAACCTCATCAAAAATGTTACGCGTGTACACGCAAGATGCATGTTTTTCAATTTGTAAACGTGTTCGTAGCGAAGGTTTCGATGTGCTAGTACCATGCTCTAATAGCCGTTGTTGATAACGTTGACCCTCGATTATTGAATCAAAACACAACAAAAAATCAACAAGAGTGTTAGAACCACTAGAATTAAGTTTGAATAAAGCATTAGAGCTCTCACATCTGGATGTTGTTTTCATTAGACAACACATTGGAATATCTTTAAAATATGTGGGAACCCATTGTTCCCTTATGGCAAACATATCACATAACCATTCATGATGTTCGAGGTTGTACTCACCCATAAGTAAACGCCATCTTTCTTCGAAACTGTAGGTTCTATGAATACATTCCATACTAACTTGTGAATTGCTCTGCGAATTTCATTGTTCTTTGATACATCACCAGACACCTATTATAACAGACAAATATTTAAATGGAAATTATGAACATGCAAGTAAAAAATATGTTGGACCAAAAGAACCAATGAGCCAAGATCAGGAAAACCTCTAAGTCCCACATGCCACTGCTACAACTGCTGAAGACTCCCATCAGTTACAATGTTCTCTTGCTTGAATGTCAGACTCGAGAACATCTGAAGACTCTCATCAGCTATTGTGTTCTCTTGCTTGAATGTCAAACTCGAGAGCATCTTAGCTCCAGCCTTCTGCTGTTATGACAAAGTCTGAAGAACAAAGTATGAAGATCAAAGAACTGAAGAATATCAGCTGAAGACTCCAAAGTACTGAAGACCAAGTACTGAAGTCTGAAGTACTGATCTTACAAGTACTGAAGACTTCAAGTACTGAAGACAAGTACTGAAGAATCAAAAGCTGAAGAACTAAAGAACTGAAGACCTTCTACTGAAGCACAAAGTCTGAAGACAAAGACTGAAGACAACAACTGATGATATCTACTGAAGTCATCAGTTGTTATATCATCTAAAGCCAAGTCTGAAGACCAAGTACTGAAGACTCAGAGTTTGTCACAACAACTGAAGAAGTCTTCTTCAGTTGTTGTAGTGGTTTTTCTTTTTCAGTAGTTTATTTTGTTTCAGTAGTTGTACAACAACTGAAGAGCATGTTCTTCAGTTGTTATAGTATCAGTAGTTATAAACGACTGAAGAGTTTGTTCTTCAGTCGTTGTAGGATTTCAGTAGTTTACTTTTGTCAGCACTTAGGAACTTTTGTAAGAAGATGTCAGCTGTTGACATCTTCAGTAGTTTTATGTTTTGACAGCTGTAATTTGAATATTCAGTGATGTCAGAAAAGGACATCACTACCATGCTTTTGCCTCCTATATAAGGATGGCAAGCCATACAGTTTTAAATGCCGAAACGTGCGACCAATAGAACATTTATTGCTTCGCAGAACTCTTCTCTCTCTATGTTTATGCTTTAATCGCAATATCCTTTATGTTCTTGCTTTAATTGCTAGTTAATGTGCTAAATCCGCTGCAAACATAATCTAATTGATCAACACGAGAGGCTGAGATCCTGTCAAATGGTATCAGAGCAGGTTAATCATTGATCGATCTTACCATTGATCATTTGAAACTGCTCTTTTGATCTCTCAGTTTGATCGAATTAGCAATTTGCAAGAGTTAGTCATAGAGAGTGAGTTTCTGCTGTTTCCGGCCAAAATCTTGAGGTCTTTTGGTGGTTTTGAGTTACGATTGTCATGTTTAAACTTGTTTTTGACCAAAACCTGAGATGACAACACCAACCAATGATCCTCACAATACTGGTTCCGCAACCAAGCCTCCGATGCTGGTTAGGAACGAGTATAACATATGGCAAAGACGTATGCTGCACCACTTGGCTGTCAACAGTGTGGTTGTTGGAAGTCAGTGGTGCATGGGCCATACAAGCCTATGGTGAACGTCCCGGAATCTAATGAACAGGTTGCAAAGAAACCTGAACAGTATTCGGACGAAGATCTAAAGCTGTTTGAAATTGATGCTAGAGCCCATGGAATTTTAGCCATGGCCATTCCAAACGAGATATATTCAGGGCTCTTGCATCATGAGTCTGTTCATGACCTATGGGTTGCTCTAAAGGAACAATTTGGAGGAACTGATTCGGTCTTAGCAAACAATAGGGAAATCCTCGCCCAACAATATGAGACTTTCTCATATAGAAAGGGTGAGACTCTGACCCAGCAGTTTGAGCGGTTCTCTTGTTTGATCTCAGAGCTAAAGATGGTCAAACAAGAGTACACCAACAGCCAGATGAACAACAGGTTCCTCAGGTCACTTCCTGAGAGATGGGACACATATACCATTGTCCTACGCTCTAGTGCTGACCTTGACACTCTATCTCTCACCCAACTTTATGGGAAACTACTCACTTTTGAGAGAGAGGTAGAGCAAAAGAGGAAGTTGTCATCTTCTGGCAAACTTGCTGATGACTTTGTCCAAGGTAACGCTGCCTTGATAAGTCATGAGTCAGAATATGCTTCATCAGAAAGTTCTTATGATGAGCATATTGATTTCTCTACAAACTCAGAACAAGCTTTTGTTGGTGTTAGTAGTTCAGGAGGTGGTGGTGACAACTTGTGTTTTCTGATGGATGATTTGAAGGGCATTCCAGATGATGATCTGGAAGAGATGGATATTTTGAACCAAATGGCAATGATAAATATCCGCTCTCAGAAGTTCTACAAAAGAACTGGTAGGAAATTCCCAGGACTCTCTGGCAAAACCAAAGTTGGTTTTGACAAGAGCAAGTTGAGGTGTCACAAGTGCCAAAGGCTTGGACACTTTGCAAGAGAGTGTAGATCATCTGGATCTAACTCATCTGCACCCTTTGTGACTTTTCCCAGCAATAGCTCACAGCACAAAGGGCAACCTTCCTACAGTTCTCCCCATCCATCTCAAGCACAAGCACCACCTGCTTATTTTGTGCCACAGGGTCATATGCCTTATCCTTACCCCTGTTACTACATGCCTCAGCCTGGTCAACCTCAAGCACCCCTGCTCAACCACCTCATGCTCTTCCAGAGCCTCATTCTTCCCAATCTCATCACCACACACAACCTCAACAACAAAGCTTTTTCACCCCAACTGCTGTTGACTGGAGTAGTCTACCAGAAGAGCTATCTGGTCAGGAACCACTACTCCAAGGTGCTGGTCAACATGGTGGTGATCAACCTTTTGGAAATCTTGCTCTGATGGCCCTTGATTCTGCTGAAGGGTCATCATCCAATGCCTCATCTCAGGTATCCACTGAGGCAAAAGCCAAGCTTTGCTCAGAATCATGCATAGCAGCATTTGCTTCTATTAGAGAAGCAAATGTAGCTTTAATAGATAAAAATCTTGAGCTTGAGCACACTATTTCCAAAAGAAAAGCTGATTTTGAGGTTGTTCTAAAAGATAAAAATGATGAGATTTACAAGCTCAACTGCCAAATCAAAGATAGTAAAGCTAGGGAAGATGTACTTCTAGAGAAGTACAAGGACCTCAAGGAAACTCTTGCAACCACCCAAGTTGAGTGTGATCGATGGGTGCAATCTTGCAAGGGTTTTGAAATGCTTCTTAGCAAGCAAACAGCTTCCAATGTGAAGTTTGGCATTGGTTATAATCACACTGCTCCTCCCACAGACTTCATTTCAAGAGCAGAAGTTGAATCTGATGGGGAGAGCAATAACCAATCCTTCTCATCATGTGACTTACTATCCTCTGAATCAGCATCATCAGAGATAGACTATCACATGACCAAAAGGCTGATCAACTCAGAAGTTGTCACTAGAAGTACTGAAGGTACTGGAGAGCAAGTGACAACATCTGAAGTTCAAACCTCAAATACTGTTAGCACTAAAGAGAAGAAAACTAACAGTAGGAAAGGTTTGAAGACAGCTAAAGAGGATACCAGGAAAGCAGGCACTAGGAAGAAAACTGCTAGTACTGATGACAAACAGCTGAAGAACAAGTCTTCAGCAGTTAAATCCTCTTCAGCTGATGATCAGCATAAGATGAAGAAAAAGCCATGTGAGATATGTGGCTTGTTCAATCATCTTACTGATGAATGCTGGTACAAAAGGGGTTCCAAACTCAAACATAAGGAGCAAATTACTGAGAGCATCAATAAAATGAAGAATGAGTTTGAAACCAAGTTTGTGCTGGCAACATCCAAGCCTGAAATCCCTAGGCCCAAAGTTAAATCCAAGAAGGTAGGGATTACTCAGGCAACAGCTGAGGTTGCTCAGAAAAAGATGGTACAACATAGAAACTCATCATCAGCAAACTCCAATGTGTCTGAAGAGCTGAAGGCTTTATCACAAAATCAGACACAGTTGGTGATGATGGTTCAGCAACTAGTGGGAAGAGTCAACCACTTAGATGCTCCTATGTTGAAACCACAGAAAAGGAAGTCCAAGCCAAAGGGTTCCTCTTCTGTACCATCTTCTTCACCTCAAGCTGTCACTCACAACACACCTGTTAGTGCTACACCTGTAGCTGAGAACAGACCCAAAGCCAAGCAGGTTTGGGTCTCCAAGACTAACTAACACATGGTTGTGTTTGCAGGGTTCTTCAACATGCCATAGAAGCATCTGGTATGTAGACAGTGGAGGATCCATGCATATGACTGGAAGCAGCTCCCTTCTTAATGACTACTCTCAAGGAAAGAAGGGATTTGTTTCTTTTGGCAATGATGCAAAGGGTTACATCGTCGGAAAAGGCTTTGTTTCCAACGGGGAAATAAGGTTTGATGATGTTAACCATGTGGAGAATCTCAAGTACAACCTCTTGAGTGTCAGTCAAATGTGTGACAAAGGCCATGTTGCCCTTTTCACAAGCCAGAACTGTAGGATTCTGTCATCCAAAGTTCTGAGTTTGATTGACAAGGCATTGGATGAACACACTCTCCTGAAGGCCAACAGGACAGGAAGAGTGTATGCCTTAGATCTTTCCAAAAAGATGGATCTAAAAGGCCATCCTTGCCTATTCTCCAAGGCATCTCCTCAAGAGTCTACACTTTGGCATAGAAGGCTGGGTCATGTTAATTTCAAGAACATGAATCAGCTTATAAGCCATGGTTTAGTAAGAGGATTGCCTCTGAAGGAGTTCAAGTGTGAAGATGACTGCACTGCTTGCTTGAAAGGAAAACAACACAAAGTTTCATTCCCTTCAATAGAAGAACCAAAGTCCACTGCCTGCTTACAACTTCTGCACATGGATCTCTTTGGTCCTGTGAGAGTGATGAGCATGGCAAAGAAGAAATACTGCCTGGTAATTGTGGATGATTACTCCAGGTTTGTATGGACTTTCTTCTTGCACTCCAAGGATGAAGCAGCAAAGACAATAATGAACTTTGTGTTACAAGTAGAAAAGCAGTATTCCCTACAGGTCAAGTGTGTGAGGAGTGACAATGGAACAGAATTTAGAAACCACACACTTGATGACTTCTACCTGTCCAAGGGAATTAGAAGGCAGTTTAGCATTCCTAGAACTCCTGAACAGAATGGAGTGGTGGAGAGAAAGAACAGGACCCTCATTGAAGCAGCAAGGTCAATGTTGGCTGACTCAGGGCTGCCACTGACCTTTTGGGCTGAAGCTGTCAATACAGCTTGCTATGTACAGAATAGAGCTTTAGTAAATAAGAGGTTGATGAAGACTCCCTATGAAGTTCTTCATCATTTGGCCCCTCTTATTTCATTCTTTAGAGCCTTTGGGTGTCCTTGTTTCATTCTCAACACTAGCAACCCACTCCATAAGTTTGCTAGTAAGGTGGATGCAGGGTACTTTGTTGGTTATTCATCAACTTGCAAAGCATACAGAGTCTTCAACTGTAGAACCAAAGGGGTTGAAGAAACTTTGCATGTTAAGTTCAATGAATCTCCAAAGGACAAGATTCCACAAAACCCTGTGGAGCTGTTTGATCTGGACATACTGCAATATGTTCCTTATCAACCTCCATCTGTTGAGCCTGTCAACAGATCTCCACCTGGTGGTACTGAGGATGATGAAGTCAGTACTCACCTCTTCAAGTTCAGTGACAACCTGCCTAATTCCACTGAACCTGATGCTCCTGTAGCCTCAGCAGCTCCATCCACTACAAATGCTGATGAGATTTCTGCTTGCTCTACTTCATTTGAGCTGCCATCCTCTACATGGTTTCAGGAATCTCCATCACCATCTGTTGCTGCTGATGGGTCTACAAACACTTGCACAGATATCATAGTTTATCAAGAGCTCAAGAATCACCCCACTTCACAAATCATTGGTGATATTCATGCTGGAGTTTCAACCAGGAATCAATTGTCCAACTTCTGCTTCTATGCTCTCTTCATCAGTCAGCAAGAACCAAAGAACTATCATATTGCTTTAAGAGACAATGGATGGGTGGAAGCTATGCAGCTTGAGCTACTTCAATTCAAGAAACAGCAAGTGTGGGAGCTTGTTCCATTACCCAAAGGTAAGTGTGCTATAGGCACCAAGTGGGTATTCAGGAACAAAACAGATGAGAAGGGCCAAATTGTCAAGAACAAGGCCAGACTGGTTGTTCAAGGGTTTGCACAGGAGGAAGGCATCGATTATGATGAGACCTTTGCACCTGTGGCAAGACTGGAAGCAATCAGACTGTTCTTAGCTTATGCTGCCTTTCACAGTCTTAAGGTTTATCAAATGGATGTCAAAAGTGCCTTCCTATATGGAAAAATCAAAGAAGAGGTTTATGTGTGTCAACCACCAGGTTTGAGGACAATAAACATCCTGATTGGGTGTACAAGCTTGATAAGGCTCTTTATGGGCTGAAGCAAGCACCTAGAGCCTGGTATGAGACACTCTCAACCTTTCTTCTAGAGAATAAGTTCACTAGAGGCACCATTGATAAAACCTTATTCATCAAGACTGTGGGACAACATAAGCTCCTTGTTCAGATTTATGTTGATGATATCATCTTTGCATCCTCTGATCCAAAGTTGTGTGATGAATTTACAAAGCTTATGAAGCTGAGATTTGAAATGAGTGCTATGGGAGAATTACAGTACTTTCTGGGCTTGCAAATCAAACAACTGGATGATGGAATCTTCATCCATCAGTCCAAGTATACCAAAGAGTTGCTGAATAAGTTTGATTTACAATCCTGTAAGCCCTGTTCTACTCCCATGAGCAGCATCACACAACTAGATGTTGATCAGAAAGGTAAAGCGGTTGATGAAACCCTTTACAGATGTATGATTGGGTCCTTGATGTACCTTACAGCTTCTAGACCAGACATCATGTTTTCAACATGTGCTTGTGCTAGATTTCAGGCTGCACCTAAAGAATCCCATTTGATTGCAGTCAAAAGGATCTTTAGATATCTGCAAGGTACCCAATCACTAGGACTTTGGTATTCAGCTGGGCATTCATGCAAATTAGTTGTTTCTCTGATAGTGACTATGCAGGATGCAAAGTCACCAGAAAATCCACTTCTGGTGGTTGCCAATTCCTAGGCAATTGTTTAGTTTCTTGGCAGAGTAAGAAACAAACATCAATTGCTACATCCACTGCTGAAGCTGAGTATATTGCTGCTGCAAGTTGTACCTCTCAAATACTTTGGCTTCAGAACCAACTTCTGGATTATGGCATTACTGAGACTAAGACTCCATTATTAATGGATAGTGCTTCAGCTCTTTGCATTGTTAAGAATCCAGTCCAGCACTCTAGGACCAAGCATATTGAGATCAGACATCATTTTATCAGGGATTGCTATGAGAAAGGTCTGATTGATCCTAAGTTTGTGCCTAGTGCTGATGAGCTTGCAGACATTTTTACTAAGCCTTTAGATAGTGCCACATTCCAAAATTTGGTACTAAGGCTTGGTATGCTGCAGCTTGAATGATTTGACCTATGCTGGTACTCTTAGTTCACAACTACTGAAGAGCAAAGGTCAAATATAAGTACTATGAGTAATTTAGTCTTCAGCTTTTTCAACTACTGAAGACTAAACTGACTCAAAGTACTGATGTACATTATTTATTGAAAAACAACTGATGTAGTGAAGTGGATTACAACTACTGATGTATGATTTTCAATAAATAAGTACTGAAGAACAAATTTTGCTCACAAGTACTGATGTGTAATCTTACACAAATACTGAAGACAAAGTTTGTTCACCAGCTCTGAAGAATTTCATCAGCACTTGTGAACATCTGATCACAAGAGCTGAAGGCATATTCCCAAGAGCTGAAGGGTCAATGAAACATCTGAAAGTCAGCCAAAGAGCTGATGAGTAAATGTAGAGGCTAGTATGAAACAACTGATTTGACGGAAACAGCTGATGAGTAATTTCTCATCAGCTGATAACAACAGCTGGTGTTTCATACACAAACAACTGAAGGACAAAACCATGTCTTCAGTAGTTCACAACTACTGACATCAGTAGTTCACAACTACTGAAGGCTAACACCAAGTCCTCAGTTGTTTACAACAACTAAAGCAATACCATGTCTTCAGTAGTTCACAACTACTGATCTCAGTAGTTCACAACTACTGAAGGCTAACACCAAGTCTTCAGTTGTTACAACGTCTGAAGAAGAATACTAGGTCATCAGTAGTTCATAACTACTGAAGACTGACAGTAACTCTTCAGACGTTCACAACATCTGAAGGGCAAAACCAAGGTCTCAGTAGTTTCAACTACTGAAGGCTAACACCAAGTCCTCAGATGTTACAACCACTGAAGGTTAAAACCACGTCATCAGCTGTTACAACAACTGATAACTAACACCAAAACCTTCAGTAGTTTTCTTTCAACCTTTGCCCTACCCTATAAATACCCCACTTTCAGAGCATTTACTCCTCACTTGACCTAATCCTTACAAACCTCTGAAATTCCCATACACCATTAATGGCGAACATGCAACTGAAACCTCGACACAACTGTGTCGTCCACCTTACAAAATCGCCATTATGGCCAAAATTTCACCAAGCCGTTGATCTTATGCATGACTCACCATACAAAACGGCTTTTCTCTTGAACCCCACACTATACACCGACTCCTTGACGGAGTTTTGGACCAATGTCACCGTCCAAACCGGAGAGCAGAATGCCGAGGTCTCCCTCCGGTCCTCCGTCAACGGCAAACCCGTGGTTATCACCCCAGCTGCTCTACGCCAAACCCTAGAGCTGGATGATGCCACTCACCCAACTTCCTACCCCAAAGGTACCCTTGATCTTTCTTCACATCTCATGACTATCAGGGTAACCTCTCCGCCTCCACCTTGTTGAAGAAACACCTTCCTGATCCTCAACGCTTGATCTTCCACATGGTGAATGTATGTCTGGCTCCCAAGACCTCTTCGTGGGACCAGATGTCCACAAGGTGGCAGCAGGTATTGTATTCTATCCTTGAGAAACAACCTTTAAATTTTACTGATCTTTTATTTTTGGAACTCAAGGACATGGCCACAAAACCTTTTTCTAACCGTTGGAACTTATATCCACGGTTTATAATGGCCATGATCGAATACCAGCTTCAGGCTGAGGGACTAGTTGGCACTGGGGTCCCTGCCATGGCTGTTCAAGCTGAGGTATACTCCAGGCACAACACTGACCCCACACTCAAACAGGCTGGCCGGCTGCGAAAACCCACGCAGCTGGAACCCACAGCCTCCACCTCCAAATCCAAAGTCCCCACCAAGCCAAAAGCCAAAAAGAAGCCAACCAAGGCTACTCAGGGAGATGAGTCCCCTGAGGATGCCCCTACCACACAAAGGCAGGATGTGCCTGCTGGTTCGATTCTCCCAGCAGGTACCACGACTCCACCCACCACAACCGCACAGGCTTCCTCTCAACAGGAGCCTGATGCAACCAATTTCGGGGCAACCACATTACTGGGGTCTTCCTCACTTGAGGAGGCTGCCATTGAAGAGCACAGTCCTCCCCATGTGCATACTGCTTCTAGCCCACATACAGAGGAGACCGCCCCACTAAGCCCAACATTGGTTATAGCCAAAGTGCTGACTGATCTGAGCACTCCACCCTCTCCCCAGAAACCTATTACCACTGGGGAGACTCCAACCGAAGAGGGGGTGGGCACAAGTGTTGATCAGAGCCCACAGCACAGAGAATCAGTTCACTCTCCTAGTGTGGCTAGGGAGAGAGAACAATCTGGTGAGGCTGCCACTTCCCCTGCATCAACATCTGAGCAGGGTGAAGCTGGTAACATCTCTAAGACCTCATCAGAGGCAATGGCCGATGATGGATCCAATCCGGAGGCCAGAAGTCCCCAGTACCAAGAACAAGGGGCACATGTCATTACTGAGCCACACTCAGGACATGTTCATCCTGACAATGTCAGGAGGTCAGGTGATTCAGCTCATGCTGATGATGACCTGAGCTTCTTCTATGATGTAGTTGCTCAAAACACTATCCTGAGGATAAGATAAGCAGACTCAAAGAGCTGCTTGCTCAGATGACTCAGATAGAAGTCCATCTGCCACCACTACCCCACAGATGGCACCTTCACCTGAAGGTCTCACAGACACTGAGCCACTCCCACAAACTCAGCCACCAGCCCCTGCTTCTGGCACTAGCTCTCAGGGACAGAACCCCCCTGAGCAGCTGGATGCTATCCTCCAGAAATCCCTGCCTCTCATCACACCAATCCTTAAAGATATAGTTATTCAACCCTTGATGAGAGGCTTCCCATATATACAACCCATGGTGGAGGTTGCCATATCTAAGGCTCTTGCTGATAGTCAAACCCCAACCAATGCACCCAAAAAGGGGGAGACATCAGTGCAAGACAAGAGGAAGAGGGAGGAGGAGGAGAAAGAGGCAGAGAAAGAGGTGGTGGTAGAGAGGGAGTTGGCTGAGGAGAGTAGTAGGGTGAGGGAGAAGGGGAAGAGGAAAGTGAGGGAGGTAGAGCATATAGAGGTGGCTGAAATCCAAAAGGATTTCAGTATCACTGATAAGAATAAGGGAGAGGGAAGAAGGTGGCTGATCCTGATCTAGCAGCCCTTGTCAAGGAGGCTGATGCTGAACATAACCGTTCAATGAACAAAGTCATTGAACAGCTGTTCAGGCAAGGCTTTGACAAGGACACTGCCTTGCTAGATCAAGAGATCAGGAATATGGAGAGGAGAGAGATAGAGTACCGATGGACTACTCATAGCCAAGAGGAAAGACAAAAACTTGAGGCTATGAGTAGGTTCACTTCGAAGTACCTGGGCAGACCAGTCCTTGATGTTAAGGCATGGACCAGGGACAAACTCTTGGCAATAACCACCAAGATTTGTTCGGCTGGTGATTTTACAAAGGGACTGGTCGCAGAGGCCTTATCTGAAGCCGGTGCTGGGAACAGGACACTGCTAGTCAAGCTAACCAAACCAGCCCTCATCTCTAGGCTGCTAGCAGTGCCTGCCAACACTCCCACACCAACAACCCAACCACAACCCACAAAACCAACTCCTTTACCACCAAAACCCGCAGCCAATGATCCACCCTTGAAGAAGAAGAGAAGGGTGCTGAGGCTGCAAGATGAAGAAGAGGATGATGAGGAGGATAGCCTGCCACTCTCACAGTTATACCTCTACCCAAAGCCAAACCACAAACCATCAATCCCACCTCACAGCAGGACACTGTGAAGGTTAAGTTAGAAGAGGAGGAGCAGCAGAAAAAGACATGATGAGGAAATGCTGAAAAGCATTGACAAATGTTATACTGCTACCACCTCTATAATAAATATGCAGAGAGAAGCTCTGAGGTTATTCACCCTCAGACAAACCTTTCAATATGAAAGGGAGAGGGTGAGAACTTGGCCTGACCCAAGGGTGGCTCACAGGATAGTCAAGAAGGACATGCCTGTGAGATACAAAAGCCAACTAAAGAGAATCGTAGATGAAGAGATCTCTGTGGCTATTGTAATAACACCCTGGGAAATAGTAGATGAATTCGAGAAAGCTTATAGAGCCGGCCAATCACCCTTTTCAATGCTAGATAATAGGGTGGTTAGGAAGGGTCTGGTCTATAAGAAGCTTGAGAATTTTCATCGGAATGAGCTCACTTTGTTGTTAGAGGGTAAACACCCTGATGAGTTTGCATATAGGCAAATCACAACACTTGAGCTCAAAAATGGAAGACAGGTCAAGTACCTCTCAGAGTTGTACGGTCGGGAGGGGTTATTCGAAGGTGAGCCTGAAGACCTGTCCAAAGAAGAACAATTGATTTTTCTTCAGGCTTACTGTAGAGAATCCTACGGCTTGTACGAGGGAGGTAGATCTCATGGATGAGACAACAGCTCTGTGTCCAATTCCCCAAGACAGAGCTCCCATCCATACTTAGCCAAACAAACACTTGAGACTACCTCTCTGGCCAGTGCTTATCTGGGTCAACTTCTAATCTGATCTAGAAGGAAATAGACCAATATTTATGCCATCAATAAGTGGGACATCCAATAATTAGAGGTTTTGGCTGCATTGGTTCAGGGGGAGTTTGTTGGACCAAAAGAACCAATAGCCAAGATCAGGAAAACTCTAAGTCCCACATGCCACTGCTACAACTGCTGAAGACTCCCATCAGTTACAATGTTCTCTTGCTTGAATGTCAGACTCGAGAACATCTGAAGACTCTCATCAGCTATTGTGTTCTCTTGCTTGAATGTCAAACTCGAGAGCATCTTAGCTCCAGCCTTCTGCTGTTATGACAAAGTCTGAAGAACAAAGTATGAAGATCAAAGAACTGAAGAATATCAGCTGAAGACTCCAAAGTACTGAAGACCAAGTACTGAAGTCTGAAGTACTGATCTTACAAGTACTGAAGACTTCAAGTACTGAAGACAAGTACTGAAGAATCAAAGCTGAAGAACTAAAGAACTGAAGACCTTCTACTGAAGCACAAAGTCTGAAGACAAGACTGAAGACAACATGATGATATCTACTGAAGTCATCAGTTGTTATATCATCTGAAGCCAAGTCTGAAGACCAAGTACTGAAGACTCAGAGTTTGTCACAACAACTGAAGAAGTCTTCTTCAGTTGTTGTAGTGGGTTTTTCTTTTTCAGTAGTTTATTTTGTTTCAGTAGTTGTACAACAACTGAAGAGCATGTTCTTCAGTTGTTATAGTATCAGTAGTTATAAACGACTGAAGAGTTTGTTCTTCAGTCGTTGTAGGATTTCAGTAGTTTACTTTTGTCAGCACTTAGGAACTTTTGTAAAAGATGTCAGCTGTTGACATCTTCAGTAGTTTTATGTTTTGACAGCTGTAATTTGAATATTCAGTGATGTCAGAAAAGGACATCACTACCATGCTTTTGCCTCCTATATAAGGATGGCAAGCCATACAGTTTAAATGCCGAAACGTGCGACCAATAGAACATTTATTGCTTCGCAGAACTCTTCTCTCTCTATGTTTATGCTTTAATGCAATATCTTTATGTTCTTGCTTTAATTGCTAGTTAATGTGCTAAATCCGCTGCATTCATACATGCACTGCATACATGCATGCATACATGCATACATACATGCATCATACATGCTATCACATACATGCATGCATACATGCATCATACATCATATACATGCATGACATACATGCATGCATACATGCATGCATACATGCATGCATACATGCATGCATACATGCATGCATACATGCATGCATACATGCATGCATACATGCATGCATACATGCATGCATACATGCATGCATACATGCATGCATACATGCATGCATACATGCATGCATACATGCATGCATACATGCATGCATACATGCTGCATACATGCATGCATACATGCATGCATACATGCATGCATACATGCATGCATACATGCATGCATACATGCATGCATACATCATGCATACATGCATGCATACCTCATGCATGCATACATGCATGCATACATGCATGCATACATGCATGCATATGCATGCATACATGCATGCATACTGCATGCATACATGCATGCATACATGCATGCATGCATACATGCATGCATGACATGCATGCATACATGCATGCATACATGCATGCATGCATACATGCATGCATGCATGCATCACATGCATGCATACATGCACATGCATACATGCATGCATACATGCATACATACATATGCATACATACAACTACATACATACATACATACATACATACATACATACATGCATGATACATGCATACATACATGCATACATACATGCATCAACATCACTACATACATACATACATACATACATACATACATACATACATACATACATACATACATACCATACCATACCATACATTCGC